>CAEFZX010026521.1:0-37937 GCA_903066825.1 Alfaro cultratus | reverse complement strand
ATTTGTATATACATATATATATATTTATATACATATATATATATTTATATATATATATATATATGTATATATATATATATATATATGTATATACATATATATATATGTATATATATATATTTTTTTTTACAATTTTTTTCTCACCATCTGAGGTTAAATCAGACCAAACATTTCTTGTTGTTACTTAGCTAGAATTACCTAAATTATTTCTGCTGAATGTCAGAAAGCTTGGCAAGAATTTTTTTTTTTGAAATTTATTTGAAGATGCTTTAGATGATTTTTTTCCTTCTCCCTGCAGCACCAAGACGTCCAGGACTGGCTTTGCCGGACAGGAGCCTTTGTGTGGCGAATGCAGCCATCCCAAAACGAGACGTGGTCATCCCAATTGGTTCTACAGCACCATTTTGGGTTACCATGACAACTAGACCTTTTTTGTTCCCTACTGCATCTCCTTGGTTCAACATCCCAGGTAAGGTAAACTCAGAGAACTTTAATGCATCTCATAGCAATGTGACTTTTACTTCTTCTCTGATCTGATCACTAAATGTCAGGTTTGGTTTATTTTTAGAATTATGTTTTTTGCATACTTTTATAGAAATATATCAAGAATTATTACATTCTTATTGCTTCTTATAACCATCGTAGCATAGCTAACCTGGCTAAACAGAAAAATAAGTTGTCAAATGAGGATTTAGTTTATGAAGCAGGGAATAAAACTATCCAAACAAGCCTGATTCTTTATGAATACCTGATGGTGCCACTGTCGGCAGGACAACTGCTGAATTATGGCCCACTCTTGTTTGCAGAATTGTTTTAATTAAGCCACATTCAGTAAGAAAGGTCAGCTAAAAAGCTAACTGGGTTTGGATCTGCAAATTCAGAGCAAACTAAAGTTAGTTCATCAGTCTGATTTAGGAAACTCCTACAAATGGACATTTTTAAAATATTAAAATGTTTTCTTTTATGTTTCTCTGCAGGTTGAGTTTGTATGTTTCACTTTTTTCACTTTGTAATTTGATTATTTTTTTTACTCCCAGCTTATTTGGAAAAGTCTTCAATAAAAAGTATAAAGGTAAGTTTTTTTCTGTTCACGAGATTTTCATACAGTCTGCACTAAGTTATTCCATTGTTTTGCTCCATTTGATTTTGTTAACTTTAAACAGCTTTAAAAAAAAGTTTGATCTGCTGCACTTTCTGTAGTTTTTTTTTTCTTTGCTTAATTATTTAACTTTTCTATCTTGATCCCTGTAGAAATATATGTCGAAAGGTTTCACGGAGCCAAAAATCATGTTGACGGGTTTGTCGAATGGAACCTACACACACAAGGACGTAGCGTCGCTGGTGTGGAAATATTTTTATGTGCAGAATCTTCACACGCTCTACTACAATGTGATAGTTTTACCGCTACAGAAGAGGGTAAAGAAATACTGACGTTTGTCTGTAACATTCCTGGCTTATGAAAAATGGTTTTGATGTGACTCTCTTCTCATTTTTTCACTTCTAGGCGTTCGTGTACTTTCAGAGCTGGCGTGATTGCTTCACCTTTTTTGCAGATTACCTCTTAAAGCCAATTACCTTCAAAGGCTCCACTATCTACGGCTATTTGATGCGGACTAATCTCCCCCTTCCAGATGACGAGGTATTAAAACTTAGAGGTCCCACAGATAATTTGATATACCGGCACATTTCTGCTTTTACTGTCCCTGAGCATGTTTATCGCACTTAGATTCCCCTAAATAAATTTTCCAGATAAATTGTAAAGTATTTATTTACTTATTTTTTTTGTAATCTTTCAGTTTAATAAAGTTTGACATCTGTGAAGTTTTTATTATCAGCTGTTAATAATTTTTCAAGTTTACGCTCTTATTTCGAAGTGGATGAAGACTTTTTCCCCCACCATTTGTTTGGTGGGGGAGAAACATACAGAAACAAAATAAAATAACGGACACTGGATAACAAGATATAAACATAAATACAATATCTAAGGGAAAACATTTAAATTATAATGTCAAAATTCAATTGGTTCTCTTTCAAAGGCAAATATAATTTGAAATCAAGTTAGCGCTTTAGCATTAGCTTCTACCAAATACCGCATTGATTTAGTGCTTTTGTGCTGGTGGTTACAACTTTTGACAATTTAGCACAGACCAGTTTTGTAAGCGCCATATTCCAAGTATTTACAATGACAAGTCTTTTAGTTTTAAAGTACCGTATTTTCCGGACTATAAGTCGCATTTTTGAGGGAAATTTATTTGATAAAATCCAACACCAAGAACAGACATGTCATCTTGAAAGACAATAGCAATAGAATAGAGGCAACAACAGGCTGAATAGTTGTACGGTTTGCTAACGTTACATGATATATAAACAACGAACTGAGAACGTGCCTGGTATGTTAACATAACATATTAAGAGATATTCAGGTAACCATAGCATAAATAACATGCTAACAAGTTTACCAAACCATTCGTTTCACTCCAAATCACTAAACCCAATGAAATCTTCATCCTCGATGTCGCTTGTAAACAACTCGGCTAACTCCGAAGGTAGAAGAACACAGACCTAGAGCGCCCTCTTGCAGTTTAGTGTGAAAATAACGTGATATGATATAATGATGTGTTAATTTCCACACATAAGTCGCTCCAGAGTATAAGTCGCACCCCCGGCCAAACTATGAAATAAAACTGCGACTTATAGTCCGGAAAATACGGTAGTAGCTTTTATTTTGGACACAATTATAATCACACTTCTAGTCATTCCTGCTTTTTGTCCTGTTGACGTTTACTTTGCGTTCTTGCTATGTTTTTACAGGTGACCTTGTACAAAACTCTGATGAAGTGGAGCAACACTGTGAGCGATTTTATCACCTTCTGTCATTAGTTTATGGTTCCAAATCAGCTACTTGTGGAAAACCAAGATGTTGCTTTGTTTTCCCAGCCTGTCCCAGAACCAGAGGGCTTGGAGGAGCGGCTGCTCTGCATCGTGGTTTCAGTGTTTGACAAGCATATCGTCATGATGGTCATGGATGAGGTGGCGAACATCGCTACGTTTACCAACTTCCTGCCGCTTGCTGACCGGGTACAAAGTAAAACTGTTTTGAAGTAAAACTGATCTGAGTTTTACTTCAAAGTTGCGAAAATACGGGAACAAAGTCGCGACAAGACAGGGAAGAAAGTCGCAATAATACAGGAACAGTCATAATATTACAGTAAATTCAGAATAAAAACAGAATTTCTGAGAATGAAGTAAAGATTTTGTGAAAAAATCTAATTAAGGAATGTTATCAAGTTATACTTGGCAGGAAAGTTTTATTTACTTTGATGCTGATGTGTTAAAAGATTATTAGCGGTAGGACTTTGAAACTGTTGTGCAAATGAATTTGTCTAGTTTAAAAGAAGAACCAGATGGACTTACTGAGCTGATCATTTCAGATCTTGAAGTGTTTTTTCTTATTAAAATAGCTTTTGTTCTCATAATTTTACAACTTCCTTCTGGTAATATTGCGTCTCTATTTTAATAATGCCATAACTTTATTCTCGTAATTAAGACAACTTTTAGGTTTCCAGTTTTGCTGATAGATGGCTCATTCCGGTCGGACAATTTCTTGAGTTGTCTCTATTAGAAATGTTAAATCTTTAGGCTCAATTTCCTTCATTATTGTCAAAGATCAACATAAAAAAATTAAATACAAATAATATATTTAGTTACACTTTTTCTTTCTCGAAGAAAGTGCTTTGATCATTTTTACACTTAAAACATAAACTGCAAACCTATTATGGTCATCTTTCATTTATTAATTTTCTTTGTCCATGATTATCTTTTAACAGATTTATATTGAGATGACAACATCCAGCGGAGTAACAAAGGTGGTGGAGAACATGCTGATACCAAAATTGTGTGAAAAATGTGACGATTGGTAAGTTCAGGAGTTTCACTTATAGCAGTCAAGTCTTGGATCAAACCTCTCTCTTCCTGAAAGTAGCTTCTCTTTGTCATTATGCAGGAAGCAAGTTGGACCCATTGAACGGTAAGTATTTCATTT
Organism: Alfaro cultratus; assembly: GCA_903066825.1. Classification (NCBI taxonomy): domain Eukaryota; kingdom Metazoa; phylum Chordata; class Actinopteri; order Cyprinodontiformes; family Poeciliidae; genus Alfaro; species Alfaro cultratus. Next base: position 33,895 of record CAEFZX010026521.1, on the reverse strand, counting down.
CCTGTAATTTAGACCAAGGTTAATAAACTATTTGGATGTTATGGCTCTGGAGTTATTTTTAGTATCTTTCTCCTGACTGATACATTTATATAATGAGATTGTTTTGATCTTTTGGAACTTCTTGGCAAACCAGCTAAAAGGACATGAAGGAGCAAATATTAAGAAAATCCCCCGTGGAAAGCTGTAGCTTTATGTGAAGTTAATCAGACTCCATAGAGGTGATTTTAAAGTATAACTGGAATATTTGGATATCAGCAAAAAAAACGGTTGATTTGGGATTTGGTTACCAATTGAAACTCTTTAAGATCCAACATTGAAATTCGATCAAAGCTGCATAAAACAATTAGTTGCAGTGTTTTGATTACAGTCTAAAAGGTGATTGTTTAATTTTTTTACATGTCAAACTATTGGATTGTATTCTATAGAAATGAACATTGCGTATTTTTTTTGTTTGTTTTGTTTTTTCTGTGAGTAAGCCAGTTTTTCCTGATGTCACTTCCAGTGTAAAGAGCAGAAAAATTCGCCTTCTGGGTCACCACTTCATCCCAGTACATCTGGAACTGGACCGAGAGGGAAACCACATCGATCCCAGTGCTGTGAGAAGTTCAGAACCCCCTCTTGATAACAAGGCAACAAGCTCCAGAACCCCAGATTCTGCTGAGCGCGTACCCTCTGCTGAACCTACAGCAGGATCAGATGATGCAGCGACTCATGAGAAACGTGAAGCCGAGAAAACAGCCAACTCCACATCAGCTGTGTCTGATGTGGAGACAGCAGATGGAAAAGAAGCAGATTCAACAAGCTGCTCTGCGCCGGAAACCGCAAGTCTGGTCCAGTCAAAGGATGACAACGTAGAGCTTCCTAAAATGGATATGAACAGTTTTAATGTGATTAAATCTCTGGTTCTTCAGTTCAAACTCCAACAAAGTAGCTCGACACAAAGACAACAGGTAACATTTTGTTTTTTGTATGAGTTAAGTTTCTTCTTCTCACTCAATTTCAAGCTAAATGTTTTTATTTATTTATTTTATTTAGGTTTACTTAATAGCAGTCCCATGCTTGTTTTATAGTGATTATACTTTGAGCTACAGAGCATCTAAAAAGTGAAATGATTAATTATTTTTATTTTATTATTTCGAACAGACAAAAAGTAAAAAAAAAAAGAAAAGAATTATCATGCCCATTGACACGCAATTTTACATTATTCATTGTTCAAAAAGGAGCAGGCAGAAGATACAAGATCTTATAATTTCCTGTTCCTCTGATACTCATAAACATTTAAATTTCCCCACACCAAATTAATAAACTCTTAAATTATTCCCACATTGAATGACACTTGAATCTCACATTCTCATCCTTAAGTGTACAAATATTTATAAACATTTTTAATATCATCAAAAGCATTTTTGGTCTTTGAGACCCCTGATAGGTATTTTCTCGACCTACATTAAAAGAACCACAGACAACGTCACTTAGCTGTTCAATCCAGCTCTCTTGCAAGAGGAGAAGACACAGTAACCCTGGCATTTCTGCCAGCCTGGCCTCTGCCAGCTGTTCAGTTCTCCATGCGTTCTGACACCCTGCTGCAGAGCTTGTCTTTTTATTAGCAGGGGAAAGGAGTGAATGTGGGAGAGTGACCTTAACAGAATGGGGTCTATCCTGATAACAAGGAAGGGGGACACAGAAACTAAATTCTACACACAGACAGTTTTACAACTAAGGAGTATCTCAGGAAGTTCTCCTAAAGAAGATTAACACACCACCTGCAAAAACATGCTCGAGGTTAAAGAAAGGTTAGTTATGTCTTACACACAATTTAACAAATTCCTCCTCTCTGGGGTGAGAACACTAAACCTTTAAATGAAAAACAACTAGTAATATAAAACTACTAATGTAAGAAAGATAACAAACATAATAATTTTAACAACGGCCATCTTAGACAACATGTTTACCAATGATAACAGTTATTTAAAATAATACAACAAACGGTGTGCTATTATTTATGTCTAAATGCAGTATTACTATATAATAAATAATTGGATGAATCCTTGTATTCACTGTATGTATATTTGTTATAAATATATTTAGATATTTTTTTCTTTACTTTTTTTACATATTGAGAGGTAAAATAAGGATTTTTTTTTTTTTTACATGGCTCAAAATAAAGCAGTAAACCAAACAATTAATAAAAATTAATTAATTTTAATATAAGTAAAACAATTCTTTATAACTTTTTATATTAAAAAATTGCTGTTTTGCATTCAGACATCTACATTGCATGTGACTTTAGACAGTTGAAGCTATCGCTAACTCATTGCTAAAGCTTTTAGCAATGAGTTAGACATTTTTGCGTCTATCACAGGTAAGTCCAAATTTATTGCCAGTTGGCTGGATAAAGTTTGTGCATTTCTTTGGAGATACTGGTCTTAAATTTCATTCAGAATGATCTTAAAAAGTCTTAAATTTGAGTTTGAAAAGCCTGCAGGTTCCTTGATTGATTTCAGCCTGGTGATTTTTAAATAACATGAAAGATATTTTCTCAGTTGCTCACTGTTGTTGTTAATCATAACATATCTTTATCAAAACAGAGTCCCGAAAAGAGAAGTGAGGAGCAGAGCTCAGACGAGACGCCTTCCGCTAAAAACAAGCGCTCACCGTCTTCATCACCTTCACCCAAATCTAAAAAAATTAGACTCTCTCCCAAACCCTCTTCTTATTCAGATTCAGAGACTCGGGGAGTCCTTTCATCATCTTCAGGTGTCGGGATGTCACAGGAAAACGAGAGTGAAATGGTTAAATCTGACTGTAAGGAGGGAAAAGCAGCTGAGTTCGAACCAGAGACCTCACCAGATGGAGAGAACTTGGATTTAACCAACCAAAACCAGAGTCCAGAGGCAGATTCTGCAGATAAAACACTTGGACAGATGACCAAAAAGGAGACACAAAAAGATGAAAGTGGCAAAAGCATAGAGGACAGGGTAGATGAAAGTTATGAAGAAACAAATAAAGAACCTGAGATTAGCCATGATGTAGATCAGGAAGGCATTGAGGGCAAAGAGATGAATGCAGCTGTTTGTGATAAGGAGAGAGCCACTGATGACCTTGAAGTTTCTGAGAAAGACAAACATCAGCAGGTCGAAGACGCAGGTTTGACTGTAAAACCAAACAAGGAAACCAGCATTTATGTGTCTGAAGAGGGAGAAAATTCACCAGATAAACAATCTGAGACTCAAACAAAGGACAGCAGTGGAGAGGCAGAGGTGGGGAAAGAAGATAAAGACTCTGGTGAAACGGTTGATGATCAATCTAAAACCTCAGCTAGAAGATTAACTAAAAGTTTAAAACAAGATAAAGTAGACACCAATGAACCAACTATCACAACAAGATCTACCAGAGCAAAGAAAATAAATCCAGATGAAGGAAAAGAAGACAAAACTCCAACAAGAAGAAGGAAAGATGCCCAAGATTCACAGGAACAAACCAAAAATGAAGAAACTCCTTCTGAACATGTTTCACCAGTAACCTGTGAGCAGGAACCATCATCAGAAATCTCAGACAGCGTCACAGAGACTGAAGACCAGCAACAAGAAGCCACAACCACCAGGAGGCGCAATGGAGCCAAGAACACCGCGGGGACTCCTGGTGAGACAGACGGGTTCCCATCTCTTATTCTGACACCAGAACTGCAAAACACGAGAGAAGCCGGTTAATTTATCGTCTGTTTCAGTGAGGAAATCCACCAGAGGGAGGAAGTCTGAATCTCCTGGTGGGCAGACTCCGAAAGAATGTGAGGAGGACAGAAAAGAAGACGCTAAAGGTAAAAAAGGAGAAAATATTTACCATCTACTTCAATAAATGTTAGAGAGGTAGTTAGTGCTTTAGCTACTGAACAGTAGAAAATCCATAAACACCGATTACATGGTTGCTGTAACTAGATTGGATAGCGCCTATTAGTCGCTTTGACACTTTTCAACTACGTCACTTAATCATTGGAGGAAACGAGGATCGGGAGGATTGAACTGAGCGACTGAAATTGTTTTCCAAAGTTGTTTTTGTCAGTTTATTCCAGGTTTCTTCTTCTTGTTAAAGTCAGGTTAATTTGTCTGTGAACGTAACACGCTTGGTTGGGGCTCATAGGCGGCGGTGTTTACAGAAGCCTGAAGCAGCTAGCTTAGAAACCGACCCAAACCTCCTTCCTTCTGACGTGTTGGTCAAATTACCGACTCTTCCTGAATTCACACCACACGATTTATGTCACTGTGTCATAAACAGCGTTTCCCTTTACATCGGAGAAGCCTTAAAACGAACAAAAGACGAGATGCTAGCCAGTTTTTTCCGTACATGCTAGGCTACATGACGGCGCGGCACTGTCTCCATGGTTACCAACGGTTAGACACGTACCTTCTCCATAATGCGATATTTGACATCTTTCTAATCATACTTACTTCTAAAGTTTGTGAACGTTAATTTTCTTACCTTGTAATAAACGGCTGCTTGTCATTTTATTTCATAAAACCACACAGCCATTGCCATGGCAACCTGCTGACAACGGCTCAGATAGCCTGCTGAGCTGAGATTATGTCCAAGTGCGTCAGTAAAACATCCATACCAAAAAGCAAAACAAACAGAAGAAGAACGCAAACATTTTCCACGTAAACAGAATTATTTTCTAATTAAGTTAGTGAACTGCCACCAGCAGAAACATAAATCTGCCTGATGCTCAGAACGACCTGTTCTAATAGTTTCAACACTATTATGTTAATCAGTCCTTTCTTTTCAGTTCCTAGTAAACGGAAGATGGAGATTTCCGGACCTGAATCAAAGAAATCTTGTGTCAACACAAACGTCAAACTTCCTCCATTCAACCCTAATGAACCTTTAGGTGAGATACGCACAATTTATTACAACAATTGTTAATTAAAAATTACAAGACCTGGACCAGAAAATAGTTGACATGGCCAAAATATGTCGTTATAAATGAAATAATCAGAATTATTGACTTAAAATAAGCTCCTATATGTTGCTGAAAAGTTATTTGAAAGTTGTTTTTTTCTTATTTCAAGTTAATTGCACTAGAAATTAGACCAAAAACACTTAGTAAGATTTTGTGTTTTTGCAGTGTTGTAGTTAACCTTCTCACTATTTGAATTTTTAATTCAAATTCTTCAAAAAGTTATTGTTACTGAGTAACTGATCAAATTATCATTTAATATTTCAACAGTACATAATCAAATGAACCAAAATATAAAGTTAAGTGGAAATTTTGGTATTTTCAGGACCAAAATGACAATAATTCATGTAAGTAATAAAACAATAACAAAATGTTTATTTTTTTTTTTCAAAATCAGTTTCTTTCAATAAAAACTTATAAAACTTTAATAAAAACTGCAGGTGTGTGTCTGTCTGGTGAATTTTTGGTTAAAACATGTTTGTTTTTCAGTCAGTGGGTAGAAAATCCAGAAGTTTTACTCAAGTAAGAGTAGAAAAACTTCATAATGAAATTACTCAAGTTAAAGTAAAGAGTACAGAGTAGTAAATATACTCCTAAACGTACATTTAAAAGAAAAAAAAAAAGGTTACTTAAATGTAACTACCTACTTCCTACCTAACTCTGGGTACAGACTAAGCAACACCAGAGGTTCTTGTACCGTGCCGAGTCCATGACTTGGTGTTAAAGTAGTTGTACCTTTAATGTCCAGATTTCATAATAAAAGTTTTGTTTACCTCACTAATGCCTGACACTGTAAAGTTTGATTAATTACTTGTTTTTCACACATTTTTCTTGTCTATTCTTCTCTTCAGGGAAGGAGTTTGTGAGCCGTAAGTGGGGGTATTTCTGTAACCTGTGTTGTGTTTCCTACCTGAAGGAGGACCAGCACTGCAAAACCCAAACCCACTACGACAACCTGCAGGTTCACATAAGAACACATTAGAAACCAAACCACTGTTGCATCTTTGTGGCTCCTGCTCGGTTTTTATGTTTGTTTCTCTTTCACTTCTCAGAGATATTACCAGAAGCGGGAGAAGCTGAAGCCTTCAAAAATACTGAACCAAAGATGAGGGTCATCTTCCTGTTTGATCAGCTTGTTGGTTTTTGATGAAGAATGTGAAGCTGTTAGTGTTGATGCCGTTATTACTTGAACATACATTTTGTTTAGATTCTGTTTTTTACTGAAACATCGCTTTTTTTTCCATTTTTAATGATTGTCAGAGTTAATGTAAGCAGTAATTTTCAATTTGGTTAACTGTAGCTAACAGAAGCATTTTTTGTATAATCAATTTGTCACAATGTAAAGTAATTTTGAAGCATTGCTCTGGATTATCTAAATGTTATTTTGAGGTAAAATGACTTTTCTGACAGGATTACCATTTTTTGTAAGAAAATAGTGTCTCCCCTTTTTCTTTTGTCATGGTGAAAATTTTCAGGTTCAATCCAGAGTTCTTTAAGTAAAATAAAATATAATTTTACACTAAAACTCAATGTATGATATATTTAGACTTTGTCTTTGAGATAAAATACTAATTCACACCATTTTCGTCTTTTCTCTTATTAAAATATATATAAGTACCAATAAGTAAATCTCTCGTTTTGATCACTGGTTCTGCTTATCGGGTAAATTCGCTTGAACATCTAAATTGTAAATAGTTACGCTCTTATTTTGAAATCCAGCACCTGAACCGGATATGGCCAAATAGACTCGCCGTCTTTAAACTGGCTCACCTGCTAGCAGTTGATAATTTATGTAAAAAAAAAAAAGAAAAAAAAAAAGTAAACAGTGGTTAATTTTGTATAAGTAAGCTGAAAGAAAACCAACTAAAGGTATGTAGCAATTCACTGTGAAAAATTAACGCGTACTAAAACAGTTTAGATTAAAATGCCGTCGCCGTTTGCTTAGTTGTTAGCTTTTGTCTCGTTAGCCTAATGGCTAACAAACGGTTTTTACGCCCGCGTTAACGTTAGTCTTTAATTAAAATGCTGTTTTATAAGGTTTTCTCTGGCCCAGTATGCTCACATGTCTAACTTTAACATTTATAATCCACCTTAATTAAGAATGTAGTCGTAGCTTCATGATTTTTGTGAAAATTACATATCTTATTAGCATAATTTAGTTACTTTTTTTTAAGTTCCCTTTATGGTCGTCAAGTTAACGTGTAATTGTGATTTATGCTACCCTATAAACTTTTTAATCTTTGCACATTTCACATACACACACACATGCATGCAACTCTGTTAATTGGAATATAATCAAAAAGCTACCAAGCTAATTTGGGCAACTCGAAAAGCAAACTGGTAATTTTATAGATTACTAGCACACAAAACAAGTGTTGCCAAACATGGGGCGCCTGATTGTATGGTAATTAAATAATTAGCTAACACTTACTGCAGAAATAAATGGTTTCTTGTTCTGTAAACGTAATGCAATCAGTGTGAAGGTGCCAGTAACAAATTGCATAATCTGGTAAATAGTTCTTATGATGAAATGTGGTTAAACCAACAAATTGTTGCAAGTTTACGGATTTTAATTTTCTTGGTAGAAAAATCTTTAACATTCAGTTTCAGAATTGAAACAGCTTCTTATAGCACATTTGTTGATTTACAGAGCAATAACTATATTTGAAGAATGATAAAAAATTACATGAAATGGTTATGATTTATTTAAATTTAGCATTTTCTTGATGTATTTTTTATAACTTATACTTTTTGTGCGTCACTTCATTACTGGTACATAAAGGGCATTTTAGATATTTTGTTGCATATTCTGACATCCTGAGGAACAGAAACTTCCATTTAACGTCTTTCTTTACCCTTTTAGCGCCGTGGCTGCTGGAGCATTTGCTACAAGGAAGATTTGGTCATTTGTTTCCTGTTGTATCTGGTAGCTTTGCATCGATGCAAACAGACTGTACTGTGGACAGTAAGGCTATCAGTTTAACACCAAACATTGTAACAACGCCAAGCTGTGACACAATGTTTTCATTTCTACTTCTTTAACCATCAGCCTTCATTCCTTTCCTGATATTTATAACATCCACACTGGGAAGCACAGATTTGAAATCTTTCACAGTAGAAACACTTGTTTCTAAAACATAAAAAAGGATGCTTGCTTCTTCAAATTGCTCTTCTTCTCAAGGACCTTCAGACGTTGATATGGATGAATCTGGTTCTTACACAATGAATTCATCACGTTTTACAGATGAAACTACAAGTATAAGTGATATTAGAGTCGATATCAGCAGGAAACAAGAAAACAATGACAAAGCTGGGACAGAGCAACCCTATCCTTACCCTGATAGCCCAGAGAATATTCTAGAACTGGCCACCAAGATCCTCCAGCGGTTTGGGCTTGAAAAAGAAGATTTGGAAACTCTCCTCTCCTACCCTGAAGACCAGATCACTGTAACAAATCTGCCTGCCCTCTTGGAGCAAATCTGCATTATGAAGGAAAAGAAAACAACTGATGGTTCAAACTTTCCACGTGTCACAAGCACAACTGGATTTGACCGTTTTTGTTGTTCAGAAGGTGAACAGATTCACAGAGTCGATCAAAATTTTGGATTTGGTGGAGTTTTGGAAGAAACCAGTAAAGGGAGGAGCTCAGAAGAGGTGAAAAACTGGGGTTCACATGATCAGAAAAGCTCTTCCACCAGTTCTAGCTCAGTTAGGGCCTTTGTGGACCATCCACCCAATAATTCCAATAACCTGCAGACTCAACCAAGCCAGAGTTTACAATCCATTTTCTCCTTGTTTCCTCTGGTGATGCAAGAAATCGACAGAAGTTCTGCCAACTCTGAAGGATCTGAACCAAAATCAAACTGGAGTTCAACACCTGAAATGAAACCGATTGCTGAAATTAAGCAATTTGTTTCAGTACCTGGAGACGGAGACCCTGGCCAAGCCATTAATGACATGTGCCAAAATGACAGTATAACTCACGGGCAAGTTATAAAAGTTGTTGAAAGGAAGAAGAATCAAAAATCAAACCGGAAATACCAGAAAACACAAAGTTACTCTGATTTAAATCCAGTTCCTCCTCCATCCATGAGGCCAACATGTCCGCCTGAGGCAGCTTCCACCCAGTGGCTGCTGCCGCCTTCAGACAGAGCATTCCTACCTGATCCAACTGGTTTCATTGGTCTGCCTCCACAAGCCATGATGGAGGATTACACTGCCGCCACACCGAGGGCGTTCCCACACACCTGTTGTCTCTGCAGCACAGTGTGCGTTAATATTAAGGTGAATTTGGGACTTTTCTTCTGATATCTCCATTAACAAGTTAATTAAAAGTCAAAGTTAAAACCTTTTCAATTGTAGAATTCACTTTTACTTTAGCTAGTGCTGAAATTATTAATCAAATATTGAAATAATCATCGATTTAGTAATTTATCAACTATTTATTAATACAGTCAAAAAGATAATTTGTTGAAAAAACAATGTATTCAGAGCAGTAATTCATTTATTATCGTAAAATTTTATTCTAATGAAAATAAATTCCGATTAATGCACCCCAAAACTGTCAAATTTTTTATTTTTTTCATACTATTTTCTCCAGATTTGGTTTCATAAAGACGTCAATAATATCAAATTCAAAACTATAATTAAATGCAGTTACTATGTGGAATTTAATGACATAAATCACACTATTCTTATATCATTGGTGTCCTGAAGAATTATTTAGATTCACCAAATATGCTGGCTTGTGTCTGTTTGTTGACATAAAACTTAAATAGGTTGAAAATAAGAAAAGAAAAAAACTGAAGAAATTGGATAAATGTTCAAAATGAGCAACCTTTATAAAGAAACGATGCTCCTTCTGGCTGCACTGATTAAAATGTTTTTTGTTGAGTTTCCTGTAACATTTGCTGCTCTCCCTGCCAGGACTGGATCATCCACCAGAATATTAGCTTTCATATCAAGGCCTGCATTCTCCTCCGCAAAACGTCAGTGTCCTTTTTTTTAAAAGCTCAATTTCATATTTGTTCTCTGTGATTTATTAATGTTTATCTTTTTGTGGAGTTATCAAGAATATTTGAGGATTTTTAAGAGATTTTTGGTGTTGCTACAGTAGAAACTTCTAATACAAAATCCTTTTTTTCATTTTCTTTTTTTTAACGTTTTGTCCTACCAAGAGAAAAAACTAATTCTGACTTTCAATTGAAGACAATCTGTTACAAAAAATTGGGATTTTTTTCCCCATTTTTCTGTTTTTCTACAGATACCCAAACTGGGATTGTACGGTACCACTGTTTGAGAGGTAAGTCAAATAAAAATCCTTAGACTCCATTTAAAAAATATATATTTTTAGATTATTTTCTACCAGTTAAATGATGATTTTATTTTTATTTTTGTAGTTTCCCTGATAAAGAAGCCTCCACCTCTGCTCAGACAACCCAGCGCTACGATCACAGAGTTGGGTGCAAGAGCCGGTCCAGATCCAGGTCCAGGTCCAGATCCATCAGTCCATACAGACTGGAGAATAAATGTTACAGATCCAGGAGCAGTTCCTGCTCTCCACATCCTCATTTCCGCGATGCTTGGATGGGTAGAAGCAAACCAGAGGAGCGGGAGGATCCAAACACTCTCAGGTTGGTGAGATACGAGAAAAACGGAGCGAAATTCTCATCGGTAATACTGGAAAATCTTTTAGCAGAAATTTAAAGATGACTTATTATGCTTCCTTGAAGACATTAGGACTTTGTGGTCTATTTATGTTCATTACATTTTTTTGCGCAAAATAATTCTTAGCTAATGAGATTTCAGTCTGGTCGGTTCTGTTTTAGGGCCTCTGTTACTTTAAATCCAAATAAGTTGCTGCTGGCCACCAGTTTTGTTTGGGTTGCTAGGTGATGAGTCTGGGCCTGGCATCTGTTGCTAGGTAACGGGGCAGTGCCTGCTGATTTGTTACATTCCAGAGGTTTTTGAAAGGGCTCATTTTCCAGACGGCAAAAAAACATTAACCTATTGCTAGAAAGTACATTTTTTTTAAAAAACTGCTGCCGTTTCTAGAAGCAGTAGAAACCCAAACAGAACCACAAAAACAAAAAAAGCACAAAACGTGAATTTTGCATAATAGCTCCATTTTAAAGCTTTCTTGATGTAAGATGTTTTTAAAGTCTTCAAACTGATTTTGGTTTCCTGCAGATCTCTCTCACCACCTTCAACGTGGGGTGAACGTTCGGATTCGAGGAGCCGTCGCAGGCGACCTTCATCCGGGAGGAGCAAGAAGGAAAAGTCTTCATCCGACCGGAGACACAAGAGATCAACAAGGTCATCCAGTAAACGGCTGAGGTCGAGCAGAGTAGAGCAGCTGACCAAAAAGCTGCTGAGAACATCAGGTTGGAGTAGCAGAACAGCTTCTGTCCGTATTATTATGAGAAGAGATCAGCCACAATGATGAGCCTCTGAAACAAACGTTTTCTCTCCTGCAGCTGTCCAGTCGCTTATAAAGAAACCGAAACTCAAAAGTGTGGTCAGAACTCTGGTACCCATCATCTTGGCTGAACTCAGGAACCTGAAATCTTCTTCTCATTCATCAAAAAACAAATTGGATTCAAATTTTTCCAAAGTGAAATCTGACCTTCAGATCGGTGAACCTGGTTCTTCCAGAAAGCCTCAGGTTAGTGCTAAGATGCTTTTTAAACTTAATTTATTCAAATAAACAATTTGTTTTAGTCTTGTCTCCAATTTTTTGAATGTAGAAATGGCACATCTTGCATTAAGAACAGTAATAATATTTATTTTTTCATTAATTTTTTTACTTTGATAAATGTGTACGCCATACTGGAAAAAAAGACAAGGTGAAATGGATAAACAATTTTATAAATTCACAAAAAAAAAATCTACTGCAGATATAAAACATTTAGAGATAGATGGGAAAAAAGAATGTTGTAATTAAATTGTTCATACATTTTTAGTTATTGTACAGATTTATTTTCATTTTACACATCATACAGACAATAAAGTTGATTAATTCTGATTCTGTAAAACATTGACACCCAAAGAACCAAGTGGAGAGAAATTCTTCAGTTGTTAATTTTTAACAATTTATTTCTAGAAACTAAAGCTCTGCACATTTTCACAGCTACCAGATAGGAATATTTTGTTAAAAGGTTTTGTGTAGTTTACATACATTGTTTTCCTGTAATTTAATTTTTGCTCCTAATAATCACAAAAATGATGTAATCATCAAAAACATTCTGCTTTTCAGTTGTAATCTGTGCTATAAATTATCTGGACTAATACATATAAATAAAAGTAAATGTAATGTGTATTTTAGCAGATCTGTTTTTAAAGCCCAGACATGTTTTTTACAACCTGATCATCTTTATTTAAGCTATACAACATTAGTTTTGCTCTTTTTAGTCTTAAATGTCTTTAATCTGTGTATGTTTTAAAAACCAGGACAATGCACCAAAAGTGAAAAGGATGAAGAACCTCAATATTCAAGGAACATCAGTCACTGTGGTTAAAGAAAAAGAGAAGCAGTTTGTATTTATTTATATTCACACCTACATCTTTACATCAGTATGTTAAAATTTAATGTTTATTTTTATAGAATATACTTTTCTCTTAGATTATCTGTGGAACCAAAAGTCTTCAGAAGACGACCAACCAAACCTGTGTCCAGCACTGATCTGGCTCTTCATTACACTAGAAATAATGCGTCTTTACCAAAAAGAAGGATGACAACAAGCAGACGCATCTCAAAAGCAAAAGCTTTGGTTTCCAAAGCAAGAATTATCCTAACCCGGCAGTTTGTCAGATCTCTAAAAGTAGGAGCTGTTAAATTTAAGGTGAAGAAACAAGTTTCAAAGCTTCCAGGATCTATAAAGTTGATGTTTACAAAAAAGAAAGTGGCTGGTAGTGACTCCAAAACAACACAAAAAGAGTTTAAACATTCTCTAAAGGGACTGGGAGAGAGAACTACAGAAGAAACGAGACAGAAACATCTACAGGAAGATGGGGGTGTGAGGAAAGAAGAAATGGAAGAAAATGAAGATGTTAAGGAGGTAGAAAACCTGGAAACTCTTCAGACCAAAGAGTTTGAAGATGCCGAAACTCTGAAACATCTGGAAATAAGATCAGCAGATTGTGTGGAGGTTAAAGGTACAACTACAGTCGAACTACAGAGGAGTTTATCCAGTAAACCAGCAGAGAGTTACGTATCAAGCTGCTCTGTTTTTACACCAGAACCAGCTGATCCGCCTCAGACTGAACAGAATCTCCTCAAAGCTTCAACGTCTTCAGTTGGTTCATCATCACAGAGTCAGGTTGAAAATCAGATTTCCTCCTCATGTCAGAGGACTGAGGCTGACGCTTTGGAAACAAGAAGTTCACCTGATTTCAAGAAACGGCAGAAAAAAGAGAAGAGAAAAACAAAGAAAAAAGGTAAATTTAACAACATAAACCCATCAAAGAATACCTGATGGTATTTTTCCTTTCTGGTATGTGAATCCTATAAAAGTCAGGATTCTTTCTTTTTCTGTGGATTTGTTGGTTTTGGCTCATCGGGGTCTGCTAATAAAGACATCATGGTTTATTTACAAACTTCATAAAGTATTGTTTTGTTTCTTTATTGTAGTACAATTCATTTTATTTTCATAGGGCCAATTCACAACATGTTGTCTCGAGGCAGTTAACAGAAAAAAAAGTATTCAATCTCTTTGAATCCATTCTAATTTGATCTCAGTTATCAGACGATACAATCAAGTTCAGAATATTATTCAAAGTAGTTTAAAACATTTTCTGTTTAAGGAAACGCAGCTGATTGCATCTAGTCATTAACTTGCAGGATTCACAACGAACACAGACAGTTGTTGCCTTTACTCGTTTACTTTAATCCCTCAAACTGAGCATGCATGGAGTGACAGTGAAGAGAAAAACCTCCCTTTTAACAAGAAGAAATATGGCTTAAGAATAAAATATTTTTTCTAATCATTTCTGATTTTAAAAGATTTTTTTGTCCCTCAAAACAAAAATTACAAACAGAAACTATATTTAATTCCCTCTGGGAGTTGACTTGAATTCAAAGTCAAACTAAATAAAAGTTGTAAAAAAGTTGGTGGTAGTCTCTGGGTGGGTTAATGTCAAGTGCATTGGTTAAATAAAAAGAATTGTAATTTTTCTAAAAATTAACTCTTGAAAATCAGAAAATTTGATTAATCAGTAAATTTGATGTATTTCCTGCAGCTACCAAAACGAGTCCTTCAGCTGCCGTCCCGACCTTCAAAGAAAACCTGCTGAAATGTCTGACTGAAAAACAAATTGGTAATAAAAACAGTAAAATAAAAGAAAAGCTAGAAAATCTTTGGATTAATCTTAACTGACCTATATAAATCTTTGTTTTGACTCTCCTCCAGATTGTTTGAGGAGGAGAACCATTATGTCTCCGAAGGTGAGTTTTTATTAAACAGTTACAAGCCGCTTCTCTAAAAACACATCTTGAATATCCGCTTTCCAGAGATGCAAAAACATTTGCTTTAAACTGGCCCAAACTATAATTTTTTTGTTTAAATCGTAAGCTTGATGCACTTTTTAATTTGTCTTAGGATCACTAATGCAAATATAACCTAATTTTTTGTCATGTTTCTGTCATTTACTGTGACTAAATCTAAATTATCTCCCAACCTTTTGGCTCAACATAAAGCCTAATCTATAGTTGAACAGGAAAATGTAAAATCTGTGTGAACATTTCTCTAATCTGTTTTTCTCAGCTGGTTTTCCTCGATGCGAAGGTGCTGCTCATAACAAACCTGCCCAGGTATTTTGACGGCTGCTACAGAGAGGATGAAGTTGCTGATCTGCTGCGCCCGTTTGGCTTCGTTTTTAAGGGGAGCAACATCTACATTATTCCTGAAAAGTGCTTGGTGGGTAGCAGATACATCAGAGATTTACCTTTTTCTCTAATTTACCAAGACACCACTGGAGGTAAAAACCTGAAAATCCCTGGCCTGAGAAACTTTGGCCATTTGTGCAGTTTTCATTTGTTTTATGCATTTCCTGAATCAAAATGGAGAAATATGAATATAAACATGAAGAAAAGCAGCCGAGAATTCAGGGAAAATTTCCAGTAAAGTCGCAAAAAGCGTAGATTTGTATATTTATATATTTATATATGCAGTGAGGAACAGGAAGTCAGCAGAAATGTGGTCTCAGGTCTGGTGCTGGTGGATACCTAACAAACCAACACTCGTAGGGGGGATTTAAAAGTACTCCATATGTAAACGTACATTTGTTACAAAGAAAAAGAGTATAAATTAAGGTTTCTCTTGATTTAACAAGTGATTTTTAAAATGTTTCCATCTTTGTGACAAAGACTTCTGCAAATTTTGGTTGAACAATGTCTTCACTTCTGCCATATAAGTCCAGTTAAAATGTATGAATGCTATAATTATTAAATGGACTCCTTAATGTTTCTGTTTTTAGGCATTTGCCCTGATGCCGACTGTAAAAACTGTTCAAGGCATCGTGGCTTATTCTGACCAGAACCACATTGTTTTCAAAGGATCTAAACTATCAGTCGGAGTTGTTCACAACATGGTTTCCATGACGCCAGTAAGAATATTTACATTTCATGTCTTTACATGTCAAAATCTGGGAATTCACAAATTTATCAGTATAAAAGCTAAAGAATATTTAATTGTGTCTGAAAATCAGAGGAGTAAGTGAGCAGAGGTATAATTTGACGCAAAACAAACAGGCAGTAAAAACTTTAAGATTAAAAAGTTATCACCATTGTTTAAGTAAGTAAAAGCTAAATAGTTACTATTTATTTTTTGAACAAATTAAGATAAAATTTACTGAGATTTTCCTCAAGATCAGTGAGCCTAAATTCTTTATAGAAATCAAATAACTTTTTTAGAATCTTAGTACAAATGAATCGGAAGAAAAACATCAACTCTGTTTCTGTTTGTTTCAGTTTGGCTTTTATTCATTTCTGATCAAAAGGACCCGTTCTGTACGTATCACATTATTTCTGACTTTGATACAGATTTTTATTTAAGAATAAGTGATTGCAGAATAAAATAACACATATGTGTCAACAGAAACTGAAGAACAATGGAGAAAATTTGATCTTCATCCACAACGTCTCACAGAGCGAAGCCGGCGCTCTGAGGGAAACTCTGATAAAAATCGGCTCTGTGAGACGATACCTGCCTCTTCTCAACAAGGTGTTGAACTGCAGCGTGTGTGTGTGTGTGGGTGTGGGTGTAAAAAGAAGTTGAATTATTCCTTTGTGTGTTTCAGGTGTTTGTTGAATTTAAAAACAGACGAGAGGCGGACATGTTGGGAGTTTGGTACAGCCTGCTGAAGCGCTCTCCAGCTCATCAAGTCTTCAGGATGAAAATACCTCAAAGCAGCAGACTTTCTCCACGTCAGTTTCTAGTTTAGGACATAAATGTTGAAATGTTGCCGCCCTGAAAGCAACGGCCTTTTGTGGAGTCATCAGAACCAAGAGGGATTGGGATTAGGATTGGGACAGTTTGAGCTGGATAATCTGTTAAATAATTGATCTCCCCACCTCCTCCCTAAACTGCTATGGCTGTCTGAAGAAATCCTCCAAAAACCACCAATCAGAGCTAAGAGGAGGGTCTTATCGCTGTCAATCATACTCATGTACTCAAAGCTAAATGTGTTAATGGTAGAGAAACAACTTACTGTTACAGGAAAACCGTTTACCATCATCAGAGGTTACGCTAACTAGCCTTAGCATTCACAACAGAATATGCTAGTTGCAGCATAGCAGAGAGCAAAACGGAAGGGGGCGATGAATGAGTAGCACTACATGAGATTGTGATTGACAGCACTAAGATATCCCTCTGTTTGGTTGTTTTTAGTTGAACTGGGAGCACTGGGAGAAGGCAAAGGAGCTCAATTTGTTTTTTCCATAATTATCCGTCTCTTAAGAAACTGTCATGACTTTGTGACAGTTTCATCAAATATGTTAAAAAAAAAACAAAAAAAACATGAAAGTTATGTTCTGCAGCTTTAAGACCTTAAAATGTTTTTTAAAATGTTCAATTTGATCTTAGCTGCACTATTTAATCTCAACATATTCTAAGCATTTTTCCCTCGCTGGACTTTTCTGTCTTGCCAAGTTACACTAAGACATCTTCATTGTGTTTGTGACTTGAGGCTGCCTTTAACTCACTGTTAGCATAACTTTGCCAGCTAACTAACTTTTTTGCAACAATCATGAGTAAGTGCAGATTCATCGCCACTTGCCTGGAATAAATTTTTTCCTTTTTTGAGGTTTTAGTCTTAAATTCCATTCGTAACGGTCTTAAAAAGCCTTGAATTCGAGTTTTTTCAGAAACCCTATTGAAGAAATGTTCCCTGATTTCAAAAGTTTGGCTTGTAATTTAAATCTCCATGTGACATTCAGGTCAACATCAAAATCCCGAGACATTTTACTACGCTCCTGCAGACGCGTTTCAACATGTCATGGACTGACTTGAGAATCTACATAAACATAAGCAAAGCACTGACCTTCATTTTTATTTGTGCAGCACCAAGAGTGCCAAACAGAGCTTTGCCAGACGGCAATGAAGCTGTCGATGGCGCCGTCATCCCAACTATAAAACTTGGCGTTCCTCAGGGCACCACTCCTCCGTTCTGGATCACCATGACAACCTACCCTTTAGTGTTTCCCACCTTCTGTCCCTGGTTCAACATCCCAGGTAAAAAATAAAAATAAACGGGAACCATTTGGAGGCTTGATGTAGCTCACAATAAGTGACTGCTTTAAATTTTTGTCTTTCAGATTATGTGACGGTCAGTCTGAACGGTTTAAAGGTAACTTCCTTTTTCTGCCTAATTTTGATCAAGAAGCAAAATAATTCTTGTTTGTAAAGTGGAGTCTATAGTTGTAGATGAATACAAAATCTTACCGAACATTTCTTATCTTGTTTCTAGTGCAAATATCTTAGTACACTTAAAATAAGACAAAACTAATTTATCAGTAGCTTTTCAGCAAGATATAGTAGTTTGTTTTAAGTCAATAATTCCTCAATATAATGAAAAATTCCACTGGCAGATTATTTCATATGTAACGTGGAAAAATATCATACGTGAAATAATCTGCCAATGGAACCAGTACTTTTTCAGCAATTTTAAGGAATTATTGACTTAAAACAAACTACTATATCTTGCTGAAAAGTCTTATTTTAAGTATACTAAGATATTTGCACTAGAAACTAAACCAAAAACACTTGGTAAGAGTTTGTTTTTGCAGTGTTCAGATATAAAACTATGTTTTTTCCATGCAGCAGAAATGTGGTCTGAGATATAGTGCTGGTGGATACCTAGCAAACCAACACTCTGAGGAGGGATTTAAAAGTGCTGTTTATGTAAATGTACACTTATTAAATCCCTCAGAATATTTTAGGCACTTTTTTTTCTATTTGTGCCTTTTCAACCTTTAGAAAACCCCCAGCCAGGCCTCAAAGTTCTGCACCGTCATGCTAACGGGTTTGCCTGAGAGAAACTACACCCACCAGGATGTCGCTAAGCTAGTGTGGAAACATTTCCCCAAACAGAATCTGCAAACTCTGTTCTACAACGTGGTGGTTTTACCACTGCAGAGGAGGGTAAAAACATCACATTATAGTTATTAATCAGATTTTAAAATCTCCCTGCGTCGTAACTTTTCGGTTTTCTCCCTCTCTGCTTCAGGCCTTTGTGTTTTTCAGCAGCTGGGACGACTGCAGTGATTTTGTCGTAAATCACATCATAAATCCAGTTTCTGTTAAAGGCTCCAGGCTCAGTGTTCACATGGTGTTGGAGGACATGCAGCCCGGATTCAGTGAGGTACCAGTTTATCCCAAACACTGAGGGAAATTATCAGCGTTATAATAGTTCTGGGTTCTTCATGACAGTTTTTATTTCTCTGTGACTTTTTGTCTAATTCAGTTAGTTTTTAGAGCATGTTTGCCAGTTTTCATCAGTTCTTATTAGTTAGATATTTTTTAGGAGGAGCAATGCAGGTTGATAAATTTGCCTGGCACCTGTTGAAATAAGCAGTAAATACATTAATTTCAGGATAAATTAAAACAAACAAAATAATTTCCATTTGCATGACTTATTGTTTTTCTCTTTCGTTTCTTTTTCTACCAAAAAAAAAGTTTACTAATCTTTGAGAATGTTATCATCATATCACTTAAAAATGGTCTAAAAACAGGAATATTGTTGTTTACATTACTAATTTATCATCCAGCTAAATTTTATCACGACAGTTATTTTAACTTGTATTTTATAATAAAGATTGAAAAATAGATACAATTATCTGATTTAAAAATAATATATTTACTTTAGCTTTTCTTCTCATCTTCCCCTCAAGGCGCCCCCTGGTGGTCCCAGGTTAAAAAACACTGGTTGAAATCATTCTGCCTTCTCACACTACTCATCAAACATTATAGATGTAACATTTATAACACAGATAAAAAACAAAGATAACTGAATGGTAACTCTTGGAATATTAATGAAGCTGAAAAATCGAACCAGAGCAAAGGGAATAATATAAAATATGCAGAATTTTAAACAATCTGCAGGACTGTAAAATGACTTTGCATAGATTTTTGTTTCTCCTGCTTTTACTGATCCCCGTTCATAAAACATAACCACTAATGGTTCCATCCATGCTTTGTTTGCAGGAGACAATGTACCGATCGGTGATGAAGTGGAGCAACTCTGTGAGTCGTTTTGATCCGATCTGAGAGGAACCAGCAGCAGCTTCTAAACCTGCAGCTTTCTGTCTCTGCAGCACGTTTCTCAGCTCCGGCCTCTGGAGGAGCGGCTGCTCTGCGTGGAGATCTCTGAACCTACAACTCACCTCGTCATGATGGTCATGAAAGAAGTGGCAACCGTTGCTGCTTTCATCAACTTCCTGCCGCTCGCTAACAGGGTAACGACCCAAACGTCTCCACTAGTCCCATTCAGGGCAACTCGTCTAATTTCTGCCATTATATTTGGCAGCACTTATAGGATTAATTAAGAACATAAACATTTAAAGGATCCTTGATTTGTTTGCAGAGACAGAAATTAAGAAACTAGATTATTTGTGCAGCATATTTCAGGAACAAGGCATTTCTACATGCTTTATATGATAAAAATAAACATTACATCACAGTGATATAATGAAACAAAAACAGACTAAAATAATAAAAAAGCAACAGATGGGCTTTAGTCTGGATTTAGCAAACCAGAACCAGAAGACCTGAAGGGTTTGAAAGGTTGCTATGACGACAGCAGATCTTTAATGTATTGTAGTGTAAACTGTTCAGAGATATATAAACTAACACTATTTTAAAGTCTATTCTCTAACTTACAGGTAGCCAGTGTAGGACTTTAAAACTGGGTGATGTTCTCCAACTTCCTGGTTTTAGTCAGAACTCCAGCAGCAGCGTTCTGGATCTGATTGATTTTTTTAGGCCGACCTGTGAAGACACAGTTTCAGTTATCGATGCGACTAAAGATAAACGCTTGGATGAGTTTCTGTAGATCTCACGTAATCCTGGAAATGTTCTTCAGGTGATAGAAGGCCGACTTTGTAACTGTCTTTATGTGGCTCTGAAGGTTCAGGCCAGAGTTCATCTGCTGTAGTAACTGAAGCTGTGCGTTGACTCTAGGTTGTTCCTCTTTAGGTCCAAAGATAATAACTTCAGTTTTGGCATTGATTTTGTTCCATTAGCGCTTGAATGGGTTCTAAGTCACCTGATGACATTGTAATGTAGAACAGTATATTATCTGCATAGTTATGATAGATAATCTTATTTGTAACATGAGTCAAGAAGACATTAAATAAGAGGGACCCAGGATTGAACCTTGTGGAACCCCACATGTGAAGAGAATAATTGTTTCCACTTGTTTTCTGTCAGATTGTGATTGAAATGGCTGAACCAAGCGGTGTCACAGCAGCTGTTCTCCAAATCTCACTGAACTCCTCACCAGAACACCAACTGTGGTATGTGTGTGTTTCAGTTGATCTGAGTGAACCCAGATGATATCCAGATGGTTCTGATCCATCTCATTTGTTATGTTTTTCCCTCCCTAACAGGAGCAAAGTTAAACGTATTGAACCGTGAGTATCAGATGTTTATTTGATGGGCAGGTAATTTACATAAAACTATAAAAAGGAAAACTTCCCCAGTTTATTTCTTTGCAGTTTTTTGTTTTACGCTGAACTTTTTCTGAGACACTCAGTTCTAAAGTCATCATTTATGATCTACTCATAGTTTACAGTAAGAAATTCTTACTCTAGAGTTGTATTTATTATTGTAAACTCTTAGTTATGTTTCAAACATAAACAACAAAAACCCTTCAAAGATCAATTATTGTTTTTATTGAACGTCACATTTAGCTGCGTTTCCATTACAAATGCACACAAAACTTTGTCAATATTCAGTCAATGTTGAAAAACACAATTTTGCAATTGCCTTGTTTCCATTGAATAAACTTGTTCACTGATGAGTCATTAAAACATGCAGTACCATCATCGTCCTACCACTTCCTGTCGTCGTCTTTGTCATTTCCTCCAGTAGTAACATCCGGTTGTTGATCATGAGACCATTTGATGCGAAAAGTGTTTGTGGAAGAAACTACTTTTGACTCAGTTGAAAAACTGAACATACAAACTTTTTATCAAAAAGCATGAGTTTTTTTTTTTTTTTTAAATTGGTGCATTTCCATTAATCAGATTCATTTTTATAAGCCCAACAGTGGAAACGCAGCTACTTGTACACAGAGGCGACAGCCAGTAAAGACTGTCAGTTTTAAGGGTTTTACCTGAAAATCCGGCCTTTTACATAGCTTGTAATTTTTATTAAACCAAAACGAAACCATTAAAAGAACCATTTTTAAATATTAACTTGTGCAAAATAAACACATCAAACCTGTTTCTGCTCTTAATTTAAGTTTAGAGAGTCTGAATCGGCGTCTTCGAGACTCAAGAGAGGCTGTGATAAATCTTGAATCGGACTCATCGATGAAACCGGCTGCTACATCAAAATCCAAACCAGACAAGAGAAACCTTCGTTCAGAACCAGAAACGCCATCAGACGAGAATCTTTCTCCAAAGAGGAGGAAGCTGGAGCTGAGTGACCAATCCCATATTCTTAACAATACATTTGGAAATGAAACAACGCAGATAAAACGTCAGGAAGACCTTCAGGTCCATATGAGTTCAGCTGAAGATCAGACCAAAAACAAGACTAAAGTCCAGCAACCAGAAAGTCTCTCCAACCTTCTGTCTGAAGACTTTAAACTTCACCAAACGATGGACTCAACGGAGGATCAACCAGAAACTAACGAAGAAAGCATCGCTGGCGCCTCAAGAGACGAAGAACCAACCAGAACCAACCCACTTAAAGATGAAGAAATGGTTCACGAGACACAAAGGTTGAGTTTTCCTCAACAAAGACAAGCTGGAAACATTTCCTATCAGAAAGCGACTAAAGACGATGAAGAGGAGGAAACGAATGAGGAGGAAAGTCCAGCAAACGAAACGATAAAGCTCCCAAAGTCGTCTTTGAAAGTTCACAGGAATCTGGATGAAGTGAAAGAGGAAGACGATGCGACGGAGGAAGAGTTGAGGGAAAGTTTATGGAGGGAAAACCTTCAGGATGAGGATGAGGAAAACTCAGGTCTGGATTTCTATCATCAATAATCAATGTTTCCATTTTGTCACATTTCTACAGAAAACTTCAGCGTCATTTATCTGATAAATGACTCTGAAACACGCATCTGAAAAGTGCGGCATGCTTTTGTGTTGGCCTCTCGAATCAAAGAAACTGCATCCTAAAAAAATTAATTTATCTAAAATTTAGGCATTAAAGGAAAACCAGCCCTGTTCTCCATTCAATCCAAATGAAACAAGACAAACTTACACTACAGAAATTGTAATAATAACAAAAAGTGAGAAGTTAATCCAAACGTATTTGTACTCGTTAAGAATAAAATTGACGGTAATGACGAATATATTCTCTTTCTTCTTCATCAGTCATCGGTAAACGAAGTGATTTTGCTTCCAGTCTTCATTTGTTTCCGTTGACATTTTAATCTTTTACTTGAAAGATAAAATATTGTGGCACAATTTCTGCCAAAAAGTCTGGAAAGGTTTAATTAATTTGACTTACAAGAAGAAAAGTGGACATTCCCTGTGAAAAAGTTGGAAAATTGTCTTTTTTTTCTTGCAAACTGACGAGATTAAAATGCACAAATTTACGATGTTAGAGATATTAGCTGATGGTGTAAAGTTCGGATCCCGGAAATATTTTGATACAGGGAAAAAGGGCCAATTATTATGTCTTAGTTTTATTATCATAAATTAATGCAGCTAATCATGGAGAGTGGTAAATTTTTTCTTGCCAATTAGATTTTTGAGGTAACATCCAGTGATATTCAGTGAATCTAGTTTTTCTCCAGGTTTTGGTCGTCGTTTCTGCTCGCCTGCAGCCGGGGAGTTTGTGGAGCCCATTTTGGGTTTTTTCTGCTCCATTTGTTCGGTTTTCTTCCTGGACAAGAACGGAGCCGAGGATTCGCACTGCTGCAGCTGCTCTCACCTCGACAACCTGCAGGTTCGCTTTAAAACCACAACGATTTGAAATCCTTGTCAGTGCTTCATATTTAAATCTGAAAAAATTGGAAAATGTTATTTGCATACATCCAGAGTCGGGTAGTAACTAGTTACATTTACTTTTAGGAGTATTTCTAGTTTTGCTTGAGTAAAATGTCTGGATTTTCTCCCCACTGAATGAAAAACAAACATGTTTTAACACAAACACACACCTGCAGTTAAAGTTTCATAAGTTTTTATTGAAAGAAACTGATTTGGAAAAATGTTTCTTTTTCTACTTAAATTGTCATTTTGGTTCTTAAAATACCAAAATCTCCACTTTATAATTTGTTCTGATGTCATTTTTAAATATTAAATAATTGATAGTTTGATCAGTTACAGAACTTCAGTCGACTTTCTGGGTTTTCTGTTCACCTGTGCACAAAAGATACATATCAGGGGTTTTTTCTCACCGTCAGACAAAACTCAAATATTTTAGGTCAGTTAGAATAAGAACATTTTTTAGAGATTAAACATTTTAGCAGGAAGATAATTTACCTTGAAACATTGAATTGTTTCAATGCAATATTTCTTGATTCACTATAAACATAAAATGGTAATATATTTTATGTCTGTTGTAGAATGCAGAAAATTGCAATATTAACAGTAAAAAAAAAGATTCTAAGTTTTAAGTTCATTTTTTTTATCTCCAGTTTGAAAACTTACCTTGAAAATGGTTGAACTTTTCTTTGGTAATTTTAAATTTATTTTTTACCAAACTCTGATCTCTGCTTCTCTTTGTCTGTTTTTCAGATTCATTACCAGAAACTTTTACAACATTAATCTGATTAATCTGAGGAACGATGAGAAGGTAAATCCAACGTTTCATTTTACCAACTCAACATGAATGTAAACCCAATGTTTTGATTTTTTGGCTGTGAAGTTTTCCTCCCATCTGCTGGATGGAAGTTAACTGCAGATTAAAGTTTTTCATTTCCTGTCATTTGGGTCCAGATCAGATCAGAACCAAATCTGTTCACGCTCCAAAAAGAGCTAAAAATTATTTTTCTCTTCCTAACTTTTAGTTGTTTACAGGTTTTCAAGTAAGGATTAGATGAGAAGTTTATGTAATCAAGTACACGTATTATTATAAATGTATCTTTTTGTTTAAAACTAAACAAAACTAAGGATTGTTAGATAAAAATTAACTTCTAAACCACTGCAGTGAACATCAGTGTTTTTGTGGACATTTCTTTGGCAGAAAATAGACTTTGTAACGTTTTTCAGCAAATTATTTACCTTAGACTTAAAACAATGAAATTGTAGTTCCACTGGCAGATTGTCTCAAGTGCGGGAAAAAAACATGAATGTTGGAATCAGTAATTTATCTAGTTAGTTTGGTCTTTGTTCTAGCGTAGTAAAATATTTTATAAAATGATGTGTATTTGCAGGTAGGAAATAAGCTCTACAAAGCTAGAGATTAAAATAATTACAGGAAAATCATTGAGGGCATTTCTTTTAATTAAACCAAACAGACAAAAGAAAAAAAATGTACAAAGCTTAATCATCAGAACTGTTCCGTTCATTACTGAAACAAACTTTTTCTCCATCGTTATTTATTTTCAGTCAGAAATCCAACCCTGGGAGTTTTCTGAAGGTTTCTGCTGGAGCTCCTGGTAATGTCTCTGAAACGAGGAAGAGAAAAGCGTCAATGCGAGGCGGCCGGCGCGCTAACGTCACGTTTTCTAAGTCTGTTTGCTTTTACCTGCAGGTTGTCGTAGTGGGTTCTGCTGCAGCAGTGCAGGTCTTTATCGCCGTCTTCGTTGAGGTAGAAAACCGAGCAAAGATTACAGAAATACGCCAGTTTCTGGACCGTGAACTCCTGACCTGAATCAGCAAAAAAAGAAAAAAAAACATTAAAATTTTCAAAATGAAAGCCCACAGACTAACGTTATCATTATGCTAACTTGAGGTGGTTTTTTGCTTTTCCAAAGAGCTCATGTTTCCACCGTTAAACCCAACCGACCACCAAACACGCCAGAGGAAACAAACATCTGAATGAAACTCGTTCTGACCGAGAGGGCGTTCCGGGTCGAACGGCGGCAGATTGACGTTGGCAGCAACAGTTGGAGACTGGGATCGAGATCTCTTTGCTTCAGGTCCGACCGGCTCGCTCCGCTGTCTGCCAACAACTGCAGAAGAAGAAATTAAAATCCTGATGCTCAAAAGTCCGTTACCTTACTCTGGCAGTCTGCATTTCTCAAACATCAATTTGAAGGAAACGTCTTTTTGTTTCATAAATGCTGGAAATATTTAACATAGAATACAGAGTAATTAATTTGCACCTTTACTTTTTACAAAAGTCTTAACTGGCAATTTTGTTTTGCTCAGATCAAATCTGGATCAATAAATCAATTATAAAGTTTATTGATCTTTTAGAGTGTTTTTTGCCATTAACACTTGAAGATGGTCTAAAACAACAATGTTTATTGCAATAACTTCTGGGACAATTTAGCAACATTAGTTATCGTGACAGGACTAGTTCAGACTCCAGAATAAATTTTGGTTTAATTATTTTGAATATTAAAAAAATTGTTCCTTGGAGTTGAAAAGCTGTAGTTGAGTAGAAAACGGTCAAAACGACATTCTTATAATTTATCGGCCAGTAAAACGTTTCCTGTTGTGGTTTAGTAACTCATGTTGTGTTTCTATGATGAAAATTAATTTTTATAATTAAATTTTTTTTCATGGAAACGTAAGATTTCTCACCTTTTGTTTGAGCCAAGCTGGACTCCTTCTCTTCTTCTTCGTCTAATTCTGGTTCAGCGCTGACCGTTTGACCTCTGGCGGATTTTCTCACTTTAAAAGAAAAGAAAACATTCAGTGATTTTTCTGGATTTGTGTCCATTTCTCTCCGTTTAAACGTCTCGTCGGTACCAGGAGTCGTCTTCGCTTTCTTTCTGGGTCGGCCTCTGGTTCTGGGAACTTTTCCTTCCTTTATTTCTTCTTCTGCTGTTACAACGTTCATAGGCTCATCTGAAACAACAAATTATTTTCCTTCACAATGAACAGATTTGTTTCAGTCCAGCATGAAAAAAACCCAACAAAAAACTGGAAATTTGTCAAAATAAAGTTTGATTTTTGAGTCAAATCACTTCAGAAGGGAATCTAAATGCAGAGTTTGTATATTTTTATCCAAAGCCCCATCTTTTGGAGACAAAAACAAACTGACAGTTTTAATACACTATCATACATCATGTTTGTGGTAATATTCTGCAGCACAGACAAGGTAAACTAAAATAAAGCTACATTTTATGATTTTAATTGTCTCTCACACCTTATACACCCAACTGGTCCAAAAACCAAACATTCATTTAACAACAAAAGAAATCTGCCAATTACAATAACTAACAAAATAAAACATAAGCTAACCCTTGTTTTAATTACACAGATCAATAAGTAATAAATCCAATTAAATGGTCTTAAGATAAAACACCTTCCTACTCGAATTTAATGCTTAAATGTACAAAAAGTAACGAAAAATATCTCTAAAAAATATTTTCACTGCATTTTCTGGCATTTAGAAAATAGAGATAATTCTAACACACTTAAAAAAAGTCTTCCTCTTTAGATGTATGAAAATAGAGTAAAAGCCTAAAACTGGAAAATGTTATTTTCAATTATTTCCATCCAAACCCAGTAAATAAACGATCTGTGGTTGAAAACTCACATAAACCTGGAAACATTCAGACAAACCAACCTGTGCCGCCTTCATGTTTGCGTTTAGCAGATTTTGAGGTTTCGTCTGGTTTAATCTCCGCTTCATTTCCATCCAACAAGACCTAAAAAAAAGATTATTTAGCCAAATCCTTGACGAAAACACCAATATGAACCCACTAATACGTTATTATGTTCACCTCAGACATGAGGGAGACATCTTTGTCCTCCGTCTTCTCCTCCCGGGGGTCAGGATTGGTTTTAGTCTCAGATTCTGGTATCATTTCTTTTGATCCTGCTACAGATTCTTCTGGAGATAAATCCTCTGAATTACAGGTGAGCTGATTCAGACTCTGTTCTTCTGAAACGTCCCGTTTTGTCCTTTCAGGATCAGCATTTGTTAAATCACCAGCTACGACTTCCTGTTTGGACTCTTCTGCACCAGCTAAAGCCTCGTTAGCATCGCTAACACCAGCTAACAAAGTCAAACTCTGTTCCTCTAAGATTTCCTGTTTGGACTCTTCCATACTAGCTAATGCTACTTTAGCATCTTTCACATCATCAGCAGCCTCAGTCAGACTCTTTTTCTCTGCAGCAGGTAAATTCTCAACATCATCATCAGCAAATTGAGATAAAAACTCCTCTAAAATCTTTATTTTGGATCTTTCCTCATCAGATAAATCTTCATTAGTGACATTTACAGCTTCAGCTAACCGAGTCAGACTTTCTCCTCTTACTATGTGTTCTTCCGACTGTTCAGCAGCAGATGAATCCACACTAACTTCTGTTACTTCATCTGGCAATTGACTCAGACTCTGTTCCTTTAAAACTTCTTGTTTGGACCCTTCTGTACCAGGTAAGTCTACTGCAGCACCACCAGCTAACTGAAGGAGACTCTGTTCCTCTATGACTTCCTGCTCAGACCCTCCTGCACTAGACATTGCTATTTTAGCATCGCTAACACCACCAGCTAACAGACTCAGATTCTGCTGCTCCAAGACTTCCTGCTTGATCTCATTTCCACCAGGTAATTCTACTTTAGCATCGCTAACACCAGCTAAAGTCAGACTTGGTTGCTGTAGGATTTTCTGTTTGAAATCTTCTGTTGCAACTAAAGCTACGCTAGCATCTGTCACGTCATTAGAAGCTTGAGTCAGACTCTGTTCTTCCAATACTTCCTGTTCTGCCCCATTAGAACCAGCTAACGCTACTTCTGCATTGCTAACACCAGCTAACAGACTCTGCTCCTCTGTGGAACCAGTTATTGTGTCGTCTCTTTCAGCCTTAACTTCATCCTTTGCTCCACTTCTTTCTTCTTCGCTCATCATCTCCTGAACTTGATTATCGATAGAAGCTACAACTTGAAGTTGAGGATCCTCCTGTTTCTCATTTCTTCCCATCTCCACTGTTTTCTCTCCATCTTCTTTACTGACGGTTGAGTTTGTATCATCAGTAGGTTCTTCTGCAGGACCTTCTTCATCAGCTACTGGACTGGAGAGACTCTTGAAGGCGGCCATTTGTTTTTTAGTTGCTCTGGTGTTTTTCTTCGGTCTTCCTCTCCTTGCTTTTTGTTGCACCGCTGGTTGATCTTCCTCAGCCTCCTGCGCCTCTTCAGCATCTTTCACATTATTAGCAGCCTCAGTTGGACTCGGTTCTTCCAGTTCGGACCCTTTTACACCAGATACCGTTACTTCAGCATCGCTAACGCCTCCAGCTAACTGAGTCAGACTCTGTTCCTCTGAGACCG
Organism: Alfaro cultratus; assembly: GCA_903066825.1. Lineage (NCBI taxonomy): Eukaryota > Metazoa > Chordata > Actinopteri > Cyprinodontiformes > Poeciliidae > Alfaro > Alfaro cultratus. Next base: position 4,882 of record CAEFZX010026521.1, on the reverse strand, counting down.
GCAGTTCTCCAGACGGTATCGTGTCGTCTCTTTCCTTTTTGCTGATTTCATCTTTTGCTTCACTTCCTTCTTCTTTGCTCATCATCATCTCTTGAACTTGATCGTCTATAGAAGCTACTGCTTCCTCATTTCTGACTGAGGTTGTTCCGTCGTTAAGTTCTTCTTCATTGACAGTTTCATTGAGATTCTGCTTCTTCAAGGCAGCCATTTGTTTTTTAGCTGCTCTCGTGTTTTTCTTCGATCTTCCTCTCCTTGCTTTCCGTTGTACCACTGGTTGATCTTTCTCTTTGGCTTCTTTTGCATTATGAACAGCCTCAGTTGGACTTGGTTCCTCCACTTCCTGTTTGGACCCTTCAGCATCAACAATGCCACCAGCTAACTGAGTTGGACTCTGCTCCTCTGAGACCAGCAGTTCTCCAGATGGTATCACGTCGTCTTTTTCCTTTTTGCTGAGTTCATCTTTTGCCTCACTTCTTTCTTCTTCGCTCATCGTCATCTCCACGTCTTCTTTCAAAGCCATTGAGTTTGTTTTGTCAAGTTCTTCTTTGACAGTTTGGTCGAGACTCTCCTTCTTCAAGACAGCCAATTGTTTTTTAGTTGCTCTGGTGTTTTTCTTTGGTCTTCCTCTCTTTGGTTTCTCTTGTACCGCTGGTTGATCTTCCTCAGTCGCCTCTTCCTCAGCAGCGTCCGGTGTCACAGTAGTAGCTTCCTCTGTCTCTTTTGCGTCTTCTTGTTCTGTTTTGCTGTTTTTTGCTCTTGTCGTGTACCTCCTAGCCGTTGTCTCCTGCTTCTTCTCAGGTTTTTCCTTCTCCTCAGCTTTAGATGCTTTGCTTCTTGTGCTCCTTCTGGGCTTCTCCTCTGCCGGAGTTGAAGTATCGTCTATTTTTTCTTTCACGTCTTCCACTGCGGGTTCATCGTCTAGTTTTGGACCTTCAGATTCAGTTACAGACTGATCATCAGTTAAATTCACTTTCTCTGAGAGTTCTGCTTCAGGAAACACGTTGGAAGAGTCTTTCTCGTCTTGAATTGGGCCAGAAACTAATGAACCGTCACGCTGATCTCCACTTGGTGCTTCTTCTACCAGAACCTCTGAAGTTACAGTCTTTGACTTATCGGTTATCACTGACACCTGCTGGTCCGTCTGTGCCACTGCACCTTCCGTGGGTTTATCTTCCTCTTGAGGAATCTCTGCTACGTTTGGAGCAGCAGTCTCTGGTTTCTCGCCGTCCTTAGGAGTTTCTTCGCTCGGTTCCGTCTTCTTGGACTTGGAACCAGCGGCGGCTTCTTCTGTTTTTGGAGGAAAATGGTGATAAACGTTCCCAGAAACAGAAACCTACTTTTTTATGCATTTTACCTTTTGGAGGTTTGGGTTTCGGCCTCACTTGTCGTTCAGCCTTAACAGATTGCAAATGTGTCTCGAGGTCAATGGTAAGGTTTCCAGTTAGCTGCAGTCGCTGTTGTAGAGTCACCAACCTGAAATGAAGGAAGAAACAAGTTTGATTTTCAGTATTTTATGTCTAGTTTCTAGTCCAGATATCTTAGATCAAGCGTATGAAGATATTTGCGCTTAAACTATACAAAAACACGGTTAGTGATGAATGGCAGCAGCAGAAAGGAACTGGTGGAAAATGATGTAGGGCAAGCAATTTCTGTATTTATTCAGTGTTGTTGCCATTTTGTCGCAGACATTTTGGCAAAACTGGATTTTTAATGAAGTGTTCAAACACCGCAACACCAGATGAGTAAACAATATTTTAAATGCTTTTTAACAGGTTATATGATTATTATTATTCTCTCATCATCCATCAATGGACAATTGATGAGCAGGTTTCATGTTTATCGGTCATAACTAACAATAAGATGAACCCAGGTGCCAGTGGTCAGATTAATAACAGGTTTAAAGGAGATATATGAGAAGATTCATGTAATTTAGACATTTGGTTGTAATCAAATTAATGTTTGTTTGGGTAATTGGTACCACAAATGGAGAACTTACGGTTCGATGCGTCCAACTTTCGTCCTACAAAAAGACAGGAGAAATTTATAAAATTAAATAAATAAAAGGCATCAGCAACCGTTTTCTCAACTTCTGATCAGAAAAACAAACCAGTTTTCATCTTCAGTTAAATCGTCCAGGAAGAAAACTTTCTCCACCACTCGAGCGACGGCAGCGGAGTCGAACATCTCAATATAGATCTGAGGAAAAAAACAGAATCAAGACAATTAGTAAAATAATCTGTTTTTTTTTTTTACATATTAAATGTGAATCTGAGTGATTTATGTTTATTTAGCGAATAAACTCCTGAAATCCCAATTTTTCATTTTATATGCTTTTGACTTTTCTTGCTAATCTGATTTTTTTTTTTACATTAACCTTTTTACTGAAGTTTTTCCTCTTTTATCCCCAATTAAACCATAAAGTATTTATTTCAGTGTTTTGCATTTCGGTAGCGTTGCGCCTCATCGTACCCTGTTGGCGAGATGCAGGAAGTTGACGAAGGGAGTGACGGACGCCACCACCTTCATGACCACAGTGACCATATTTGGAGACGCGTCGAAGATTTCCACAGACAGCAGCCGTTCCTCCAGAGGGTCCGAGTCGGAAACCGGCTGAGAAACCAAACAACCAGAACCTCAGGACGGATCCAATAAAACCAGAGTTTAACCTAATCAGTACTTACACTGTTACTCAGTTTCATCACATTTCTGTACAACATCTCCTGCGAAAGATAACAAAACACACGTCTAATTAGCAAATCGTTTGTTTTTGGAAACAATGTAAAATCATTTTAAATGTCTGTCAGAGCAAAAAGATGGAAAAAATAAACATATTTCAAGTTAAATTGTGATTTAAAAAGTTATTTTAATTTCCCTCTAGAATTAATTTCCTATTGTAACTCAGATAAAGATGCTGTACCTCGCTGGCGCCGTGATGCTCCATGTTTAAGGCGAGGAACGCTTTGAGTCGGCAGTCGTTGATGCTCAAAACTTTATTCAGATGATCTTTGATAAAACGGTTGCATGTCGACCAGTCGCTAAAATAAACAAAGGCCTGAAGGAGCGAGAGAGAGAGATGGTTCTTTACTACAGTCACAAATATAAATCCACGTGTCATAATGAAGATTTTGGCAATCAGCCACTGTGTTTTGTGGCTGATTGGCACATTTTGTGCCATATTTTTGTTTATGGCACAAACAAAAGTATTTGCTTGTGCCATAACTTACTTTAGCTTAAAAATTATAACAGCACAAAAAACATTTTTTGTGTTATGTGAACTATCTGGTTAACCTTTGACCTCTGGAAACATTTATTAATATTTTTAAAATGGTAGCAGCACAAAATGTTTTGCTTCACAAACGTTTGACACTAACTTTGCTTAATTTGATTAAAGTTGCAACATCGCTCAGTGACATTCCCCCGCCTTTTATTCCCTGTTCTCAAAATAATCCTAGTCTCATAAAACAATCATAATGTCAGACATTCCCAGATTAACATTCCCAGATTCCCTGCAGTGATTTCCAGCTGGCTGTCGGCTCCTCACCCTCCTCTGCAGAGGCAGGACGACCACGTTGGAGCAAAGCGCCCTGAGCGTCTTTTCTGGGAAATACGGCCACGCCAGGCGGGCCACGTCCTCCTGCGTGTAGCCGTCGGTGGGCAGGTTCGTCAGCATGACGGCGGACGCCGCCGCGCTCCAACCGTCCACTTCCTGCACAACCAGGAAGTTCAAAATATAAACATCAGTTTGAGATTATGTTTTTTGGCCACAACACTTCAATATGTTTTACAGAAGAGGATTAAAGAACCTGAAAAAAATCTAAATTATGAGATTAAAGTCAGAATTCTGCCAAAAACAAACAATGAAATCTTGTAAAATTGCTCGGCCTCCTTTTGTTCCCTTTCTTTTATAAGAGAGGAATAAAGGAACCATTTATGACTGAACTGTATCATTTTCTCTTTGCAAAGGTTCAGGAAAAAAGGTTTTAGATAAAAGTCAGATTTATGAGACTAAACCAAGAATAATTTTTTTTAGTGGCCTTAATCATCTTCTGTGTATAAATGTTGTGTTTTTTATAATAAAAAATGTGATAGAATTTTTTAATTTCGTGTTATTCCCTGGTCTAAACTTCTGAACTCGTCTACTTGTGGTAAAAAAAACAAAAACAAACCACCTTACCGTAAAGCAGGAGACTTTTTTAAGTTTGATATAATCTGAGAAGAAAAAGAGAAAACATGAATAATTAAGCCCAGTTGCCTTTGGTGAGGGGGATTCTGGGTAAGTAAACGGCGTCTCTTACTCGGGATGTTGTAACTTGGAGACGACGTTGGGAAAATAAACGGGTCGGTTTTCATGGTGATCCAAAATGGTGGCTTGGTGTTTGGTGGGAAGTTATATTTCCCTGTTTGGGGGAGGAGAGAATATTATCGGCTGAACAACAATAAAACCGAAAGGTTAGAAATTCAGACGTGTGTCGTCATGTTTGGGGAGGAAAACAGCAGACAGAGGAATTAAAACGTCTTAAATAGTCCAAAAACATTTTAGGTTTTCAGTCAGTACATTTTATTTACACCTTTCAAAGATAAAACCCTCTAGGAACTTTTCTAAAAGAATTAGAATAGCAAATTTTCAAAGTAATTAAAAAAACAAAAGGTCTTTGTTTTCTAGGCATTTGGTTATAAATCAGGTAATTCTCTATTAGTTGGTAGTTTTCTCTTTTTTTATTTTTATCTTTCATTTTGAGGATTTTTCCTGTATAATAAAAATAAATACTTTTTATAACCTGGTTTTCATTCTGTAATAAATGAAAGGAGGCCTTAAATCGTCTCCATGACACATTTTAAAAGTAAAAATAGACGAGAAAATCCATGGAAGTGACTTGAGTAT
>CAEFZX010026519.1:0-69249 GCA_903066825.1 Alfaro cultratus | reverse complement strand
TAAGTGTTACTCTGTGTGTGTGACAAAACAATTGTGAAAATATATTGTTTATATAGATATATATATATATATATATATATATATATATATATATATATATATATAGCATTTGTGAAAGTAAATCTGTTGGACTCTCATTGTAGAACTCAATGCTCATTGCAATTTCTGCGCATTGTAGCAGGCAGAAAAGAATTCTGGGCAGGAGAGGTTGAAAAAATAAATTACTGCAAGGTTCATACTGTACTTTAGCACAATTTTTATTATTTTAAAGTACATTATTATCTAATAAAAGAAACACCACTTCGGTAAGTAAAAAAATATACTAATGGCCAATTAGAAATGTCGCAGAGTCCTAAAGTATGTCCTCAAGATATCCGCTGCACTTTGAACTTCACTCCAATGGTTACAGCTTTGCCCAAAATTATTCACACAGATGTAGTTGGAAGTAGCTTTGGATTGACCCAGCCGCACTTCAGCTCCCTCAGACAGAAAATCTGTGGAGGGAGCTAAAGAATAAGGTAATGGCAAGGAGACCTTCCAACCTGAAAGACTAATCCATTAATCACAAATAAATATTACATGTATCAAATAAAGAACCATTTTTAATATGTATTTTCCATTCAAATAGCTTCATTATTTCGCACCAGGTGCTATTTTCTATCATAAACAGATTTATTGAATAGAAATAAGGGCTGTGAATAAATTCCAGATTAAACATAAAAGGAGGGATATGAACTGACATCTTTATGACATCCTTATGCTTAAAAAGTGAAGATTTGTTCAGCAGTTTTTAAGATAAGACAAAAACCTAAAGTGGTTCCCAACTAACAAAAATATAAAAGATGCTCATGAAAGGTTCTCATTACTGAGTCCATTTTGGCTCAAGAACTTTAATAATATCTTATAAAACAAACAGTAACAAAACAAATAATACAGTGTAATGAGTTATGGAAGATGTGTTTAATTAACCTTTACACAAATCTCCATCACACCAGCCATTACAAAGAGCGATGAAGAGCTGAAGTGTAATTTTATGAATACAGCTTTAGTCTATCATGCCTCAGATCTTCAGGCATACTTCACAGCTCTGCAAACACTACTCATCTCTGCGCATTCAATACCCAATCATGAATAATGTTACGTGCACTCGCACACCTACACACTCCTGTTACTGCAGGTAGAAGGGAATTATGAAAGAGATCAGAGTTTCTTTCTGTAATTCTCTCTGGCACACAAACACATGCACACAGACGTTCCATCGCCGTGGGTGACGGAGCGGGTGGGAGAGTTGGGATGTGTGATGTTAATCTAACACTTTTTGAGCTTGAACTCAAGCACAGTAGCTGAACTCACACTTATTCATCTCCCTGCAGAGTGCACTTCATCACATGCAGGGGCACATGCATGCACAACAAAGGTGTGCATGCTGCGCCGTTGTTAACCCTTTTGTCTGTCTGCATAGCTTCACCTGTAATGCCTTCAAGCCATAGAAAACTGGGATTTATTTTCTGTAATATTGCAGATTTTCATTTATAGTGTTAGAAGAATTATATGCTAATCATTTTGCTGACTAGATTGGTTGGCATGCTGTTGTGAAAGTAACACAAGACAGCGCTTTGTGGCCAAGGCCAACCCAGACCACAGGTTCAACACATTCTGCATGACAATGTATGCAGCTTCTCATGCAACTAACCCAGCTTTTAAAGTATATTTAATGGTGGGACACTGTGTGCAGTTTAATGCCTGGTCTTATTTTTCATCCCACGAAAGCTTAGGATTTTAACAGAGGCAGGTATACTCTGCCAGAGAAATGAGTTTTATTGCAGTGAGCAAAAGAAAGTGACCCCGAGTTTGAGGGCACATCATGCATTGACCCAAAGTCATGCATCAGCAGAAAAATATAAAATACATAACCTACATACTGAAATAAAAAAAGAGTATCATTGCTCAAGTGCCTAGTGGTGCTAATAAGCATCATACATGCATTAACACTAGCTTTATTTATTTTTAAACTTTTATTTCATCAGGAAAACTCCATTGAGATTAAAAATCTATTTTGCAAGAGAATCCTGGACCAGGCTGGCAGCAGCACACAGAGTTTACAGAACATTCCCAGCAAAACAGAAAAAGTTAACACCATCATAAATAAATTAGCTAAACAAAAACTGATAATGGAAGGTGCAAACTTCAAATTGATAATCTCTGATCAACATGTCTTTGATAGCGAAAACACAAGACATACATTTTTTGGCCATCTGGAAATAGTTGAGGCATTAAAGGGGTTAATGTGACATTAGGACAGTATAAGTCAACTTATTAAAAATTTGTGGGAGTGGAAATTAAACTAATAAATAAAAAAAAAAAAAACTTTGCTAACCTGATTCTTGCATCCAGACATAGCTGCATCTAAAATTTGAATGCACAGTTAAAGTTCTTCTCATGATGAAACAAAGTTTTTCTCATCTTTAGCCCTGTTTTTCATTTTAACCCGATTTGGTAAAATTGCAGTTCCACCAGAGGAAAAGCAGTTTTCCTCTGTGGCACATGACGCTGCCACTGTTCACAGGATTCATCATATGCTCAACCCAGTTTCACTATGTGAATGTGGTGTTTGTGTTTTTGCACATGGTGTGTTGTTTTTGTGTCAAACATACCAATAAAACGTCAACATATATTCCCCAAAGGCTTTAGCCATAATCCCTTTCTGCACATTAGCTTCCAATAAATGATTCGAAATGAGCAAATAACAGGAATGGTGAACTTTATTTCAGGTTTGTGAGACTCAGTCTAACTGATGGGAAGTGCGAACTCAAGAGGACTTGATGCAGTAGTAAAATCAAGAGGTGCTTCAGCAAAGTGTTATACAAGTGTGCACTCTTATGAGACCTTTCTTAGCTTCTCACATCTCTCCATGCAAACAGACTTATTTGTTTTCTTAAGTTTAAATGGTACTTGACATATTTCACAGTAAAGGAGAAACCAGTTTTGAAGTAATGTGAAGTCTAATAAAGAAATACATAAAATGACAAAACGTTTTGTGTTTGGAAAGTAAAGAAGTCATCTGATTATTTGGAAAATTAGCACAGAAAAGTTACAATTTGAAACTCTAACCACTCTATCATAAAAACAAAAAAAACCCATAAGGTTCTTCTTTTTATCAATTTGTACAAATTGAGTTATTCATGTAAAACAATTGTTAAAATATGGGCTGAACTTCAAATGTAAAGTTTTAATTATACATAACCATGATTTACATGTAAATACCATTTTTAAAAAAAAAATTAAAATAAAGATATTATATAATACTTTTATTTTGACCTCACATACTGAAATAGTCCCAATCAGACTGCACACACAGGCCCATTTAAACACCGAGCTGACAGCCATTTGTGAACTTCAAAATTATAAAATGAAGTGAGTAATGATGATACCTCACTGAAGCGGAGTTTGACTTCAGCTCCCGTGAAAGTATTGATAAAAATGGCTGCATGAATGATTGCATGGCTTGGATTATTGATGGCCATGAGGAGAATGCGTGTAATTAAATAGTCCCCTGAGTGTGCTCGGGTCACCCTGATGGCTATCAGCAATAAACAGGAGGTGGACAGAGAGGGGATGAGGATCAATACGAGAGTGTCGGATTTCCAAACTGGAAATCATGTCAAACTAATTCAGGGAGATTAAAGGATCATTCTGGATTTTTATCCCCAACATGTTAACCAAAATCATGAAATGAAGACAAAAACTGAAAACGCAGAAGAACATCAATGAACGTAGGTAATTCTTCTTCATCTGAGCTAATTTTCTGTCATGTTTCCATGTCACACATATGTCCAAACCTCCCCCCTCCCCCCCCACACACACACGCTCCCCAGGCCTTCATGGAGACCTCCTCCATCATCGCCACCAGAGAAGGACTTTGATTCCTATTTCAGCGCCTTGTATCATCCATCTCTCACATCCATCCTTTGTCCGAGGCCGCATTTAAATGACAGTGATACATACGGCGCATTACAAAGACAAAAGGTCGGCACAGCCCGGTTTCTCTGCTGGCATAAAAGCCGTGACAGGACCATGCTGTGGCCAGACCCACATTAAAAATTCACAAAAAAAAAATTTTTTTTTAAAAATATATATTTATAAATAAGCAGGCCCTAATGACGGCATACAGAGACTTAGCTGGCCGAGGTGTGTTCGAGGACCCCATTAAAATGCACTATAGAAAATGAGATTTGGGGGAGCCCTGTGAAAAACCATGCGTGTAATCATCTCTCTTCCTCCACCAGTTTATCTGCCAAGGATTTGGAGGAGGTTTTGGTTCCCCCTTCACCCTCCCAAACTCCCCTACACCACATATTAATATTCATAGAGAAGAATCTCTCCTTGCTGTCTGCTGCTGCCTGTGGCCCACAGAATTATTTGGAATCTAAAATATGGCTGAATCTCTGCTGGGAGAAGCTGTGTGAACTATTCATGTGAGGGGGTGGTAATAATCCACAGTTCTGTTAGGCTAGTTGTGGTAACGCTCAGTGTTTGTGTCTTGTTGTTTTCAGTAAAATGTTAAGACTTTGTTTTTGCTCTGCTGTCAGTTTTGTTCTAAGAAGTAGAACATTCACGGCTCACTGTTGCAACACAGGTTCACAGGCCAATGGGTAGATCTTGTGGCTTGTTTTGGTCAAAACCGCCATGGTGGAGTGAGTCAGAGTGAAACAGAGTGCTCCAGTTTGCCTTTCCTGCTTTGGTTGAAGATGAACATTAAAGCGACTCAGAGCAGGACGTGACTCATGCCTCCCATGATTGCATGCTCAACTTCTCCAGTGCAACTTGCAGAAGATGCAGCAGGTGGAACACAAAACCTCAAATTTTAATAATGCTACTCCAGTTGAATGTCTTTTCTAAAATGTTATCCTAAGCTGTACTTCAGTCTCAGGTCTTACTCCCCCCGCTCCCCACACACACACCTCTTTCCTTCACATCCTATTTCAGATTCTGTTTTGGAGGATCAGCTGTGACAGATGCCAGATGTTCATCCACATGCAGTATGCAAAGCTTCCAGCTGTCTGTCCACACAGTGAAACCCAGGTTCCCATGTACACTCCAATGAAATCTAATACTTCTCCACAAACAGATCCAGCAGTGAATACAAATACACTGAGACATTCTGGTTCTTTTTATAATGTCAATTCTCTACTCAATGAAAATACATGTTGATAGCTAGCTTATTTGCCTTATTAATAATCAATAGTCAATGAGGTTGGTTAGGAGAGGAAGCATAAATCATAGCATTAATACATCTATTCATTTTTAATTTGGGAGTTTCAACCAAGGGTGGAAATTAGCACCCGCCACTGGCCAAATGTGGGTAAAAATTGTCAAACTAACCGATAAGTTTACCCCACGATTTTTGACCGTTGGAGCAGATTAAGGAGCAGAGAAGGAGGGGGAGTTAGGGATTCAGGGGATTTATTACCTAACGCTAAGCTAGCAGGCAGACTGAAAAACACTGGTATAACACAGGAATAATGGCGGCCGTGGAATTAATACAGTAATGAACATGTTCTGAGATGTTTTTAGTAAAAATACAAATTGTGAATTTCAATAGAAAACGTAACAAGTAAGGGAAAACAAATGGAATAGTTAGATAACAGCTATTGAAACCCTTTGAAGATGTTTTTTTTTTTAAAAATCACTAGACACAACTTAATACTATCTGGGGGAGTTGTAACCTAAATGTGGAAACGTTCAACACAGGAAATGATTGCAAGAATTTTAGGGTTGTGTAGTTAAAGTTTGCTGCTAGTAATTACTTCAAATGAACTTATTGCTTTACACCTCTGTTAAGGTGTCCATGCTTTGTTATGTTAAATTAGTCTGTATATGTACATATGTATGGTAAACTTATTGCCATTAAGCCGTTTTTCATAGAGTTGAGAATAAATCGTATATTTTATATAATTTACTTGTATGGGTGGGGTTTGTAATCAAAAGGAAAAAAATCAGTGGCTGGTGAAATGTCTGAGTGGCCGGTAAAACAATTTCACTGTGGCTGGAGGAAAAAAAATTTAATTTCCACCCCTGGTTTCAACTGGTTTCCTTAAAAACATTAATTTATGGTAGAATATATATATATATTTTCTACAGTGTAGAACAAATTGAATGTTGTGTCATCTCATACTGTATGCTGATGATAGTCAGCTTTATTTTTCTTTGTCACCACTTGATCAAAGTCCTTTGCAAGTAACTGATTAAGAGGTGCCATTACATAATTGAATGAATGGATTAGGCTTTCTTTTACTTTGACATGGAACATTTAGAAATCATTGCTTGTGGTCACAAAACTCCAGTAATTGAGATGACCTTACTACACTAATGGCTTTTTATCTAAATCAGGCAACTTTCCCAAAAATATTTCAGAATTAGGGGGTTTACATGTTTTCAGCAGGTTAGATTGAAGTTTTGGTGACTTTAAAGTGTCATGGGCAAAACCAGGAAAATATTTCATACCAGCTCTAAAGTGACTTTATTTTATTTGCCCCATTACATAGTTCTTCAGTTTTTGTTCTTCTGTCACGTGGATTTTCCATATCGTCAAAGCAAATTCCAATATTTAGCTTAGGTAACCAAAATAAATATAAAACCCAGTTTTATATGAAACAAGGATTTCATTTTCAAAAGGGAAAAAGCTCCACAAACCAACCTGCTTCTGTATTTCTTTAAAATTTCTGCACTTAAGCCTGACTACGAGAACAGAACCTGTCAGACATGAAGGAAATAAAGTGAAGATCTCATAAAGCACACCCCACTCTAAAGCAATTAAAAGGCATTAACTACAACTGAAGAAAACATGGAATATTGCAAAGTGTCCAACCTCCCAAGATGACTACAAGAGCTCATCCATGAGCCAATAAGGAGGTCAAAAAGCACATACAAAAACCTATAATACACTACACAGTTAGCTTGCCTTAGTTAATGTGAGTGTTCACAATTCCACAATAAGACGGTGCCTGGTCAGAAATTATGTCATAAGAGCTGCAAGTTGAAAATTACTGCTGACCAAAAAGTTATTTTGTTGTTTTCTGTGTTTGATGTGGACAATTTACCAAAATAAAGTAATTGATTGATTGATTGATTGATTGATTGATTGATTGATTGAAAAAAACTGTTCTCAATATTGCCAAAAAGCATTGTAATAATCACTCGGAAGATATTTTGTGAAATAAGACGACATTAATATGCCAATGAAACGATGAGGTTGTCTGCCTATCAGCTTTAAGCTCAAGCGCTCTTGGGTTTTGCCAAAGGGCAATGATTCAAAACACACCAGCTAATTCACCTCTGAAACTGTTGTGATGACTTTAAACAGGTTTTCATTCTTGAAATCCCCCCACTAGGGAAGAATTACAACAAATCTAAATGGAAGACAGGGGAACAATTCCTCCACAGCAGCGTAAAAGACATTGCTGTTTATCGCAACACCCTAATGGCAGTTGTTGCACCCATGAGTGGCACAACCTGTTATTGGATTTCAGGTCTAGTACTGTTTCACACAGTGACAGGTTCATTTGGATAGCTTTTGCTGCCCCCTCATAAATATAATCATCACTTGAAAAGCTGTAATCTTGTATTTACTCAATCATCTTTTGGTGATCTTTGGTTTTACTCGATGTGTAACAAAATGTAAAAAAAAGAAAAGAAGAAGAACCTTGTAAGGGTATTACTTTTTCACAACAAGTAATGTATGCAGAAGCTTTGTGTTTATGAGACATTTTGCTCCCAGTTGATGCTACAGACAAACAGGAAACATGAGGAGCAGCAGAGTAGTTCACATGCAGCAAATTACAGGATGAGCGTCTCAAACCACAAGCCACACGGGCGCTCACTTGTAATAGTTAGAAGCTGGTTCAATGTATTCAACTGCGATAAAGCTAATGCAGAAAGCCATGGCGATTGCATAAACTGACACAAGGGTCAGCGCAATATTTTGAAAGCCAAGCCACACACACTGATAAACGCCAAAGGCCGAAATGTTGGCTAAAGCCTCTGCAAACATTCGCCTGAGGGACTACGTGACCCTCTTCTCTGCAGCACACTCAAGTGAGTTGAGAGCACTAGTTTGTACTCCCTCTCGCTCTCCCTTACCGCTCTTCTCTTTCACATGTAAATGAGTCTTTAATCTCCGCTGCTCTAATAGACAACCATGGCAACGAAGGCAGGCCTAATGAGGCAGTGGCGCAGGTTAAAATGAGCCTGCATGTGGGCCTCTACCCTCACCTCCCCCCAAACAAACGCAATCAACAGTTTAAACTTACACTCACTCGCTTTCTCTCACATACATTCACCTTTGCAATAATCACATATGAATTTGTATCCATATGTGCATTATTTTAATACCACCGGTTGAGATATGTGCATTTTAAAAACATGCAAAGCAGAAAACCAAGAATATGGATGAATTTTTAATGATTTATGTTGCAAAATAAGAGACAGGCCCAATGTAGGTTCACCATCATTGACATTTACATCTATTTTGGTTGATCTGTTGCCTGAATAATTAATTAATTCAAATGAAGCAATAAATTAATCATAGAATAACAAGAAGGACATGCTATGTGCTTTGGTGGTTGAAAGCTAACATGAACTATGGGTAATTTTAAAATATGAGGTGAAAAAATAACAAGCATGTAGCTACAGAATAGAATGTACTTAGCATGGATATGAAGATGGAGTGTGAAAACTGCTAAAAAGCACTCGAGTGGCGCTCATTTCCATTCGAGTGGCACTGATGCTGCTGCACTCTGTTCGCCGTAATTTACAGCCATATTAAATCTATTAGAACAACATGTGTTTGGCAGAATAGTTCAGCCCACAGACAAGCCTCTAAAGCGTGCTGCATCCCCCAAACCTCAAAAGGGCACAGAGTCAGGGCTGCACAGGGAGGAAATGTTTGTGTGTGCATGCATGGGAGCAAGTCTTCTGCTGTTATTGACTCCTGAGATCATTATGAATGGTGTTCTTTGAAAACGCTATTTTGTTCGTGATTTGCGACGCATTTCCCCTTGACCTTTGCACTCTAACCCCCAGTTAACAAGAGATGAACACGTGTATGTCTGGTTACTTTTCTGACGGCTTCAATTGGCACTATGTATTCCCAAACCTGGTCAAAACTGAAATCCAGTTTCAGCTCATAGCAATGTATATGTGTCCATTTTAAAGAAAGAAACATTTTAGCTTATGCCGGTGTGTGAACCACTGGTTTTAATGGCATGAAAACTGTCAGAAGTGCTAACAAAACCATTTGTGATTGCATCTTTCACTATGCAAACATATTTCACATGTAACTGGAGGCTTGCTTGTAGATCTCTGACTTTCCAAGGCAGGAATTCTGTTTTCAGGAGACGTTTTTTCTTTCATTTCCACCTGGGATGTAGGGAACGCAACGTTACATATATACTTGGCCTTTCACCAGCGATAAAGACAAATTTGATATTCTTTGGATTCTTATTCTCTGTGTTGTATGTTGTTGCTCTAGCCAAAGGACTTGGGCATTACACACAAAAAAAACCCTGCATACTTCCTGATTCAGGGCAGTAAACAATCCGGTTGTAAGAAATTTAAAAGCTCAGCTTTCAGTTTTTCCATAGACCTCTAAAAAATGACCCTGCCGAACTTGGCTTATTAGTTCCTTCAGGTAATAAAAAAAACAACATTCCTATTAGTTATCCACCAGCAGCTATTTTTATTTAACAAGCCTTATAGTCTTTGGATGTACAATCACTAGCTTCACATCAGAGCTCAAAAATGGCAACTTAAATTTATAAAACTATGTTGAAGCTGCTTAAGTTATTCAGAACACCAAATATGTTAGTAGGTAATTAAGTTATTGCATTAACATATTAAGTCTAAATTTTGAATGAATAAATAAATGAAGCTTGCAAAAATCCTGTGATTTGTGTCAGTGTCTTTTAGCTGCTAAACCCTTAACTTCTTCCAGGAAATATTGATGAAATAAAATATACACATACTTTTACATCAATTTAATTGATCATTACCTGATATTTGTTTTTTATCAGTGCAGAGGTTTGGTGTTTTTATGGGATGCAGTGTGGAAGGCTGAGAGTGTGTGTGCAAAAGTGCATATAGTGACAGGTTTTCCCCGTATGACCTTACTCAGAACAAATTTATTAGCTTTGTCTTGTTAAATCGCCCCCAGACATCATATGTCCTAGAACAACACCATGGGTTTCCAACTGCATGACAATTTCTGCAATAAAAACCTTTACAATCACCAGCATCAGAACATTCAGTTCACATAAACCGACACGTGATTGTTCTCAGTGGTTATTTTATGCACAAGTTTGGTTAAAACCACCACTGAGCATTCCCCTCAGTTCTCACCCCACCAGCACGAGCTCAACCCTGCCATGTTTGTTCAAGCCCCTCTCGGAAACCTTTTTTTTTTTTTTTTGTATGTGTCTGGCATACAGGGAACAGATGTTGACACGTTCCTCCAGCACCTTTCATTGTAATTATTCTTTGTACAGCGACACAGTGCCATCACCTCATACAGGAGTCTGTTGCTACACTGGCCTAATTAGCAATTAACAGTCATATAGTCCTGAAAGCACCCTCTACAGGGACTCTCTGGGGGATTTGAGGTTTAAATAAGAAAAGAAAGAAAATCTGGACAAAAGGTGTGAAACTAAATTGTAATAATCATTTGCATATTTTTGAAGAAGCTACAGTTTATCCCCACAATTTTTTATGAGACTGTTGTTTTGTCTTAACGGAGGAGGAAAAGAAAACAGAACGCTTTCTGTCTTTGGTGTTGTTATTTTTGCCCTGAGGCCCAACACAATTAACACCCACTGCTAACCGGTAGTGAACGTGTGCATGCATCAGAGAGAGTATGCATTAATCTGTCCACTGTGGCTGCATACAAGACGGCAACTGGTTTATTCATTCTAGGGAACACAAAGTATATTTTCTTGGCAAATTTAAAAATTCTTGCAAATGTACGCGTGCAGATAAATATTTCAGAAATTTTTACACGTATATCATTTAATTTTAATCAATTTCCCAATTCAAGTAGAATGAACCCACTGAACGTGCTTTTCATTTTCAACTAAATAAGAACACAAACACTTAGAACTGTCCGACATCTGATAGAACAAACACCCATTTCCTCCAAGTGATCACTAAAAAAACAAATTGGTGCGATTCAGGCAGCCTGAACCATATCAGTGAATTATTGAACTGCCTGCAACAAGAAACAATAAACCTTTCTGCAGAGGTAATGAAAGAGTAAACCCAATTCTGTGAATTTATTGCTTCTCCTTCTGCGCTCGTGTGTGTGTGTGTGTATGTGTGTGTGTGTGTGCTCATGAAATATGAGCAGATAATCACGGGCCAGAAATTCTTCCGGCGGTCCGACAGGCAGGCAGGTTGGTATGCTGCACAGAAGAATGCGGAACCTGGAAAGCCGAAACAATGCTGCAACGAAGGAATGAGAGGAAAAAACTGACGAAGGACGCAGGGTGGGGTCCTGAAGGACAAGACAGTGTGAGAGGGTGAGGGGGGAAAAAAAAAAAAAGTCCAGAAATGGAGGAGGTGGAGATGGAGGAAGAGGAGGAATGAAACAGGGAGTAGTTTTTATCACAATGGAATGAAAATATGCCCAAGCTCTGAGTGGAGGTCAGATGTGTCAGAGTAATGAGAGAACAGGAGTTGGTACGTGAAACCTCGCTGGCATTTGGAGCCAAACAGAGAGTCCACCCTGCCTTCAGGGA
Source organism: Alfaro cultratus (assembly GCA_903066825.1). NCBI lineage: Eukaryota > Metazoa > Chordata > Actinopteri > Cyprinodontiformes > Poeciliidae > Alfaro > Alfaro cultratus. Next base: position 57,463 of record CAEFZX010026519.1, on the reverse strand, counting down.
ACATTTTCAGCAACTAAAACAGCTGATCTCTTCACTGTAGTGCTGTGAAAAAGTGTTTTTTTTAAGGCTATGGAATATTTTTATTATTATTTTCTTGCATAATTGTGAAGTGGAAGGAAAAATAATACAATTGTAACATTTTATAGTAATAAGAATCCAAAGAATTGCATGTGTTTGCATTCATCACCATGAATGAGTCAGTATTTCTGTGGAAGTAGATTTCAGTAATGAGTTATTTTCCAGCTTTGAGCTTCTAGAGACTGAAATATGTTCATGTTCTTTGTGAAACAGCTGAAGCTTGGTCAGCTTGCCACACATTGTCAAATGAATTTAGTTGTGGCTTCTGACTAACACATGTGCATGCTTTGTTTTAAGCTATTCAAATGTAGCTCTGGTTGAACGTTTTAGGTTGTCCTTCTGCTAAAATGTAAACCTTCACTCCCCCCAGCATTTTGCATTTTGTCCAAAAAGTAAAACTTTGGTTCCATCTGTCCAGACCACATTCTTCCACATGTCAACTTGTCCTCTACAAACAAGAGCAGCTTTTTCTTCTTTTTTTTTGCTATATCATATAAAATTCCCCCGAAAAACATGGAATTTTGTGGCTGTAATTTTGACAAATTGGGAAAAGGTTCAAGATGTAAGAAACTTTAAAGCCAATCCAGTGATTCTCCATTCAGAACCTCTCTCTCTCTATATATAACGTTGATGCACAATGCAGCTGGAAAAAATGCATGAGCAGATGTGTTATCCACTGTAACACAATGCAGTCGAGAGGTGTGGAAATCTCCGCTGCTTAATTCAGAAATCGGTGCAGTGGAAAGAAGGATTCTGGGGCTGTCACCGCTAAGCTCCTTGTTCCCCGGTGTATTACTGGAGATGCAGAACCACTTGGAGGAGGGATGCCACCGCTCACTGCATTGTAAATAGGTTTTAGTGTTAGGAAAAATAGGCATCTAGTGATGCGTGTGTTTCTAGGAGCAACACAGGAGGAACGATGGCATCAATGGCAGTGGACGCTTATCCGTGTGCTGCATCTGGGGTGTATGTGTCGCCTTCTGAGAAAGAAACGAGATAAAAATGTAGTATTTGTGGCTATATTTGTCTGGAATGGTAGAATTATCAGTGGAATTATTCAACATGTTTTTCATCTGCAGAAACAGTGTAACAGTACAATCCACATTTGAGAAAACTGTTCAGATAAATTTAAAAATTACATATTAAAATCAGAATAATGCTTAACCCTCTACAAGATATGTCTATCTTAAAGAGAGTTTGGGGCTGCACCAGATTTCTTTTTTTTTTTTCCAGAAAAAATGAGTCAAAGCAGAGCAGCGAGGACAGAAGTAAAGTGATTCTGGCAGGCAGGAGCAATACATAAGACATGAGCAACACGGAGGAGGTGAGCGGGTCGCAGCTCCAACCCCGTTCTATTCATAGACCCTGCCGATAACAGGTCGACTTCTCTGGGAAAGCAGCAGGCAGAGTGAAAAGAGGAGAGGGGGAAGGTGACAGAGCAGAGACAAAGAGGGAGGCTGCAGGAAAAAAAATATCACCTGTGGAAAAAAGAGAAAGAACCAAGCTTAAAGAGGAAGAGACAAAAAAAGAGGATGGGTTTTGGGTTAAGGCAAAAATAAAAATGAAAAAAGATAAGAGGGGATGATGGGGAGTCTGTGGAAAAAAAGCGGCATATTTCGCCCACACACACCTGACAGTGATGGGGAAAGAATGGATTTCCCTCGAAAAGGTTGGAGTGATTTGAAGTGAGGCGTGAAGAAAACAATGAAAAAAGCCAACAAATTCTTGCAGTGAAATATGAAGGAGACATTTGAGGATAATCCAGAAATGAAAAGGGAGATGAGTGCAGGTCAGGTTAAAATCAGAGTGGGTAGTGTCAGGTGTTGAGGCCTCAGGTTGGGATTGGAGCACATTTCTTAGCCATATGCAGAGAGTGACCAAAAAAGGCAAGATATGACTGTTGACAGTGCTTATGGTTGGAGCTATATGCTAGTGCTAACAAAGCCAAATATGGGATGCTGTCTGTATGGCTACAAAGAGCTCATGAACACAGCCTCTCTTGACAGTTTCTTCTACATTCGACTTCATATCCTGTCAGATTGAAGCACAGATCTGTAATTGTTTTAAGTATTGCCCAGAACTTGTAAAGAATGATTTTTTTCTTAAAAAAAGAGATTCTAACCTGGTGATTAAAGGTTAAATGAAAACATTTAAATGAATTAAAATTCTGTGTCAACACAAACGTCTTCCTGGAGCGTCCTTAAATCGCTAGTTTGAAGGTGAGAAACCCCATAGACAACACATGCTCCAACACTGCAGTATGTAATATGCTCTTTATGTATTTGTTGCATTAGAGAGATGATCTCTGAAAAAATCAAGGTCCTCTTCCTCCTCACTATAATCAGAAAAAACAACCAATCAGAGCCAGGAGGAGGGTCTTAGCGTTGTCAGTCATGCTCATGTATGGGCCGTTGAATGTGCTAATGGTGGACTAACAACTTACCATTACAGAAAAACTGTTTATCCGCTGTCAGCAGTGGCCATGCTAACTAGCCTGAGCATTCATAGCAGACTGTTGTGGTGAACCAGCAGAGAGAAAGGGTTGGTAAATAAATGCACCTTATTTACTGGTTTGTGTAGCATATTAGGCCCAAGCTGTTGTCTTTCCTTTAGGACATTTTTCCTCTTCATCACATTGAGGATGAGCACAACACTGCTGAGTGCCTTGAGGCTGCTGCTACACATTGCTTAACATTTTGAGGGGATTTGAGGAGTGAAAAAAAAAACACTTCAAAGAGGTTAAAGGAGAAAATAGAACATACTTCAGTAAGTACAGGAGGCACAGCAGGTCAAGTGTTTCTTGACGACGCCTGCTGATCCTGCACAGTTGACTCCAACAGATAAAGACAAAAAGTTGGATCAAGACCTTCTGCTCTGAAGTGAAAGGAAGAGTCTGGTTCCCACTCTGGTTGTTTAAAGCGCTGCTTCAATGAGATTAAAGTACTTGTGGCAACAACACCACAGCTTAATTCCTTCTATTATACTGATACTAAAACATCATGATTGTAAGGAACAAACTATCAGAAATGCACACCTACAGAAGGACAGAAACCCTGCTAACGCACTCATAGCTATGATGGATGAAATCATATTCAGGTGTTAGGATGGCCCAGTCAAAGTCCAGACATAATGTTTCACCTGAATCATGTTTTAATTTTAATGCTTTGTCTTTGTGAAGCACTTTGTGACTTTTATATATCCTACTATCTGCATGAAAGACGCTTTATAAATAGCATTTAGCTATTTACTGGAACTAATTGAGAATATGTGGCAAGACTTTTAAAAAATGGCTGCTGACAGATGCTCTATCCAATCTGACTTGAGCTGTTGAGCAAAATAAAAACGGGCAAATATCCTGACAATGCACAAAACCCGCAGGAGACACACTCCAAAAGATTCACAGCTGTTGTCGCTGGAGGGCTGAGTAGATGTTCACACTGCACCGTCTTCTAAAAACCTTCTGAAAACAATGCATTTTTTTCTTTCTACTTCACAATTATGCACTACTTCGTCTTGGTTAATCCCAACGCACCATGCTGAAGCTACAGAGATATTGGCACTTGTAAAAAACAACAATAATAAAATGGTTGAACCAGTTTGAGTCAGGCAATCTAAACAAATAATTTGCTTATTTTGATCTTCACTAGTAATCCACTGGTTGTGCAGAGGAGTTTTGTCCTCACTCAGCTGAATCGTCTGGTTTTCCTCTGTAGTGATTTGAGCTGCTTTACTGCATATCGCTTGATGGTCCCCCCTCCGGTCCCCATTCCCCCCTCACAAGAAGCTCTGCCAATCTAGCCGAGGACCCATGCCAGCGGAAATGGCCACCCTTTCATTTAGCTGGACCGGCTACATTCCTCGCCTAAAACAAAGCGGTTGCTGTTCACCATATTAAGGCAATCTTGCAACAGATACCAGCTCCGTGGTGAAACGGACTCCTAATCCCTCCTTTCAAGCTGGCCTCTTGGTCCTCATCCAGTTGTAGGAGAATTGACAACTGAACTCCCCCGGGGGCATGTGCTCTCAAATTTGTTTTTGCCCTGCCTTTAATAAAACGAGCAAGAATGCTTTTTTTTTTTTAATAAAAAACACATGTTTCATTAGATACAAATCTCATGGAGACAACAAGAGGACTAAGATGCATCCTGATTGAAAACATGGGAAGCAAAGGAAACGGTGATGCACTTGCACTTAGCTTCTAATAAGCTTAGAGCACTGTGAGGCTCAGGTCCCTTTAAGTGGTTCAGAAATGTGTTGCCACCATGCAAATTCCCTGACGTTCATGACTGACCTGAGTCCAGGAGGATTAGAATGGATGCCCACTCTAAAAGGGATTGCATCTCCCTCTTTTTTTTCCATTCCTTCCCCTTTTTTTCCTCTTGCTTCCCGTTTCTCCCTGCTTGAGCCTGCCCTGACCCAGACGTCTGTTCCTCGTCTGAGCTCCTGCCAGATTCCTACAAGGAGAAGAATGCAAAAGAGGGCCTCACCAAGGCGCAATTAACATTTTGTCAGTGCCGTGCCCACACCTATGCAAGCCGCTCAATGACGGCGTTTTCATGAAAAGCAAATATTTGCACAGAAAAGCTGTCTCCAGGCGACCGCCGAGAGGACGGGGAGGATAATTGAAAGGGAGCTTGTGGCTCTTCTTTCAGAAAGAAGAGGAGCCGAGATAAATGAAGACGAGGGTGGTGGTGGCGAGGGAAGATCTTAGAGGAGAGGGAAGCAATGGGAGAGACCTTGCTCTGTGGGGGGGGGGAGCGGGAGATGCTGAGAGAACACCAGGAACGGTAAGGACCCCCTCCTTCTTCTGCCCTGCACTCAACTAAACACACACCAACTCCCCTGACACACCCCAATGGGAAAAAGACAGATACAAGTACAGGAATTTAAACAACCTCCGACTAAACAAAGAATTACCTTCATTAATGAATGGAATAAAGGTTTCTTAGATTATGAATGGCCTTAAACCTTCTATAATCAACCTCTGATACCCGAGTTCAGGGTTTTCCAGTCTTTGTACCATGCTTTTTGCTTGTTTGAGTCTCTACGTTGCTTTAGAAATGTCTTTTGGCAAAAAAAAAAAAGGGGGTTAATAAATCTCAAACTGTGTTTCAATGAATTTCTGTTCAGCATAGATACATCCATTTGAGGTTTTCACTCATATATTTATATATATATATATATATATATATATATATATATTTTTTTTTTTATAACTGGCAGGTTCAGCCGGTGTAACTTTGTTGGGAACACAACTAAACTAATCAAAACATCACCAGACTAACAATGTTTTTTTGTGAAATTATGATTTACTAACATCAGCAATATGTGAACATTTTAATTTTAATTGGTTTTAATTAGCAAAATTCAGCAAAGCAGATAACGTACAGCATGTCTGACTGGCTTGAAGGGCATCCATCACTTTACAGAGTTATTTAATTTCCAACAACCTCACAGGGATATGGCATCATTCTGCTACACATAAGGGAAACATTACAAATAAGAAGTTCAGAAGCCTATGCTAAACTGGATTAGCAAATGAGATGTGAATAATTGGAGGGGCGCAAATGAAATTACTTCTTTATTTTTAAATAAATTTTATCCAGTCAATAACTGTGCCACCCATCAGGGCTTGCCCCCCTGGGTAGAAAGCCACATCACCCATAAAAATACCTGCCACTGACCAGGAAGAATCGCAAAAATAATTCCTGGTGCATCGCTGAGGATCATGGGAATACATAAGAAGACAGGATTGAAAAAACGTTCAAACATACAAAGGACGTGAAGAACGCAAATTTGAGATTTTGTTTGAAAAAATAAGGAAATTTGAAGCTGACAAAGGACAGAGGGGAGGAGAAGAACTGATGCTTTTCCAAGCAGAGCAGACTGCATATCATCCTTCATTTCCCCAAAGAACATCCCTCCCTACTGCTGCCCCCAGCTGGGAGAACAAACACGCACGCGCGCACACACACACACACACATACACACATGAGCCTGACTGTCAAGTTGGGGGAAGGGTACACTGTGATGCAGGAAGATGGAGACGGATAGTGATGGAGAGGAGAACAGCAGATGAGAACAGATGCAACAAGGACCAGAGGGAAAAGGAGGCTTGCAGAAAAAGACAAAAAAAGACCTGCTCCTAACAAAAAAGAGAGAATAATTTAGTCAAAGCATGTCTGCTGTTCCACCTGCCCACTTGACTCAACGCAGCCCTCTGTCCTCACGTAAACACTCACCACAAATTTCCCTTTTCCTCATTCGTGTTATCTCCCTACCGCACACGCATAAATACACACCACAAACATTTCAACAGAAATCCCCCTCAGAGAAGTAACTCAGTGGTCAATAATGTGGCACTGTGCACCCCAGATACACACACACACACGCACACACACACACACACACCATCCCCCGCCCTCGGCTGCGCAGACATTTACACATACATATATGTGCACACATGCAATCCTAAACTGAGACAGCTGGAGCAGTCACACCAGAGCCAGAGAGCGAGAGAGCCAGCTTTCTTCAGACGGATCTGAGACTTGGGCTTTACCGTATCATCTGCCAGGGTGCTGCTGGGAATGAGACGTCACAATCATAACAGCCCACTGCCTTATAAGGCAATTATCTCTCTCTATTTCTCTCTGTCTGTCTCTCCTCTCCCCTGTCGTTTTTTTTTCTCCCCTCTTCTTCAGACGGGGGCCGCGGGGGGCAGGGATGAGTGATTTCAATTATCTGTGACAAAGACCAAATTAGGTACCTGGCAATTTCAATATGGCCTCTTTATCTGCATTAAGTAGATGGGATGTGGTTTTGATGGAGAGTTAATGTAGCTGCAAAGATCTCACACTCCTGGACGCATTGGTTTCATGAAACATTTGCAGTGAAAAGAGAACCTAATTTGTTCATCTTGAGTAAAATATTTTTTATAGTAAATAATTTTTTTGTCTTATCATGAAGGCAAACGTTGCACTTTGCCATGCACTTTCTTTCCCGTACTTTGGTCACACAAAGGCTCGGCAGCAGCAGCAGCAGCAGCAGCAGCAGCAGCAGCAGCAGGCCATGATCGATCTGTCAGCAGCAGCTTTGAGGGCACATTGAGACTTTACTCTCATTGACTACTTCACAATCAATACGCACTGATTAGTGGCTGGAGGAACTGGCGCTGGTGTCTGCTCTGCTGCTCTGATCATGCACTCGCATTTCAACAAACGTAAGCCCCAGTGAACACGAGATCCTCAGCACAATGGTTCGCTGTTATCACTGCGGTGGTATAAAAAAACAAAAACCTTTTTATTGGCTTCTCAAACTGTGTTATTGTGGATATTTTTCAAACATCCAGACCAGTCAAATGAACTTACTGTCTCCAAAAAGTATTCACCTTGTTCTTTTTTTCTCATTTTTCACACTTAAATGTTTTAGCTCATCATACTCTCATTAGAAAAATACGTTTTTTAAATTATTATTTATCCAAACCATCCTAGACTTGTGTGAGAAAGTAATGTCCACCTCCTTTAAATCATTAAGTGTGACTGACCACCTTTTCTGGAAACTTAAGCTCACTTTCATGAGCCACACTCACATCTGATTACAGACAGACGCATAGAATTGAAACAACGACCTAAATAGTCTGTCAACAAGAAGTAGGCTAAAGGCATCCCAAAATGCATGTGTGTGTTATGTGTTATGCGTGGCACAGATTGTAACCACACCATCGTTCAAGGGCCTTTTAATGGGTTTTAAAGAAGGAGTGTCTAGTCAAAGTCCGATTTAGACTTTAAACATGTTGTTCATAGTCAAGCTTTTCCAAAGTGACTTCAAATTCCTACAAAGGACAATAGTTGGAAGAATCATCAAGCTTCATTCTGTACTGATTTTACCTTGAATTTGACTATCTCAAATATTTTAAAAAAGCAAAAAACAGAATAAAATCTTTAAGAGGACAAATACTACAGCAAAGTACAAGCGTATGAGTCAGAGTTTCTTTGGGATGTTATTTGGTTTTTAGATAAAAGCCTGAAACAGATTAACGCGAACAAGATAAAATGTTTCCAAGAAAATGCTGTGTGAATATTATTTGAAAGTTATATCGGTGAGCTGACTTATTGAAAACACTGAACTGAAACGTGTTGAGTAGTAAAAACTGGAGGAAATAAAAATTGCAAATGAAGGGTTTTCTGACACAATTCAATAGAGACAAATATCATTCTCAGCACAATGACAGACACCTGGGCTGAAATTGGACAAAATGACATGTTTGGATGTATTTATTGTTTGTGAAAAGAGAAAATTCAAAGAGTAGAAAGATTTGGTTCAGAGAAGATTAAACTGTTCAAAGGTTGGTGTGTGCATGTGTGTGTGTGTGATGTCACTGGCTCTAAGAACTTTCCTAACAACAATCGATGTTTTTGGAAGAAAGTAAATGAGCTTTACCAAGACAATGGGGAGTTATGAAAAACTGAAGAAAGTGGAAGAAGCTATCGCGGTGCACAGTGCACAAACTTTAGTATTTTGAAGAATCTCCCTGCATTTCAATATGGTACTGTCTTTCAGTGTAACAGAAATAAAATTTAAAGACCCTGCAGAAGTTATGGCAGAAATGTCCTAAAAGAGTTGAACATTTTGATGTTGTAAAGTCTGAAACAAATGACACAATGACTGCAGAAGTATTTGCAGACCAAAACAGCTACAGAGGCAGTTTTGACTGTAATGAAAGAGAAGAGTGAATGTAGAGTAAAGGTTTTTAGTAAGGTTGGTAAGGCTAACAAATTAAAATGTACCAAGAATGATCAGGTACTGGGCAGAAAATATTTTAAAAAGCATCAAAAGTTTAATGAAAACCTTGGAAAGACTGATCTTGATTATTTAAAGGTTACACAACAGATTGCCCTCTGCTTGATTTTAATCAACATGGAAGGAAATGATAGATGTCTACTAGCCTATGGTGTATGACTTGATAACAAGAAATGTCTCCCTAACTGTTCTGCTCCTACAGGCCCAGAGACATGCTTTCATTAGAAAAACTATTTGCATCTAGCTCAATTAATCCATAAAAGCCATTGTCTCCCTACACCACATTTGATCGCTCCAAGTCAAGAATGGAAAAATCAACTCTACGTCTTGTTTGAGCATGCACTCAACCATCCCCCGCCGCCCCCAACTGCCATGTATGGTGCTCCAGAGTAGCTGTGAGGGGACCGGCGAGCCTCGCTGCACCTCTCAGGGCAGCTCAGCGTCTGCAGCGAGTCTAATCCACTGAGCTGCTGGAGGAAAGAGTGCTGATGGTGCCCTTTTCCACCGACTAACCCCTAATCCAGCTGGCTGCGGGTCTGGAAGAATAATCCTGGATTAGGAACTCCTCCCCTGTGGAGCAGGCCATGGGGTCCCTTATGAGAGCCCCACCGCCAGCCTCCGTCACAGTCAGCTGTGCCTGAGGCGCCCACGAGAGGACAAAACGACCAATCTGAAAAAGAAAACAGGCAAACACTGACAGATTAGGCCTGAATTGCTGCAAACGTCGCCGTGTCACCCTGAGGGGAGCAGCAGTGCTTATTGGAGAAGAATAATGGTTAAGAGGGATAACCGTGGATGGGCCTTGTGATGTTACAAGTGCTTTTCTTTCGAGGTGACAAAGATGTGGATTCAAGACTGGGGAAGGGCTGGAGCTCCAAACAAAGCTAATTGTTCACACAAGACACACTCTAATTGATGCATTGTTAAAAGTGGCAGCTATTGTCTTAATGAGAACCCTCACACATGTGTGTGTGTTCCTACCTTCGCATGAATAATCTAAACAGAAATAGAGCGCTATCACAGACACACATGTGGCAGAGACAAAAGTAGAACAAGACAGAAATAATGTGTTCACGCAGACGTAACCAGGCTGAGAGCGGCCACAAAGCTACAAAAATGTCAAAGCGACACAGAAGAGTCATTAAAAACACTACGTCACTGATCATACGCTCCAGAGCTGTGACTCACTAAGGTGGGATGAGTCACAAACTCAGACTTATAGGAAAAAAGAGACAATCACAAAGTCCTGAAAAGTCATCCACAGAAACAAAAAAACTGATAACGAAAGAGTCACTGCCTGATAATAAAAAAAAAAGTAGAGAAAATTCCAATTGCAAGTTCAAGTTATGAGTTGAATTACTCAGATTTAGTTGCTCATGCAGCAATCAGGAGGCTCTTTCATCTATTCCCTGTGACATCTCTACGCTGCACACAACCACCAGTTTATTTACCTGCCTGGCTGCCCACGGGAGACGGCCGCTTGCGTCAGCGCACAAATCCCACGTCCCCAGTGAGCAACAACAGGCGCTGCCGGGAGCCCTAATGCACCTGCATGTGGACACATCATGGCAACGCTGCTAATGGTTGTCAGGATGAGTCATGGCTGCAAACTCTGAATTCGATCAGCATTTTAATGCACCGAATCATCCTACTAAAAGAAGAGTGCCTTCTTTATGTCTGTTGTTGCTAAAGATAACAGCAACACGTCTTCTAGAAATATGAAGTTATGTCAACATATCCTCTTTAAATTTATAACGCAGGCTGTTGCCCTAGGTGTGAAATCAAACAGCACCTTCTGATGACAGATAAATCAAAAAATAGACATTAGTAAACAGGAACAAGATCTGACATGCTCCTGTTTTCACTGTCTGGTATTTTAAAAACGGATAAAAATGTTGCGTCACTGCTTTCATTTGTGGATTAATAGATACTGCAGATTTGTCATATGCAGTTCTATGTAAAAACATTCAAGAGGTAATACTTCTGCCATGCTCCAACCAGAAACATTGCTGTATTCATTACACCAGCAGCTTTGTCCTTTGAGAGAAAAAAAGTCACGCTCTGTCAGATTGACTGGAGAACATGTGTGGTCAGTTTTAAAGCATTGCCATATATGCTCAGTTTGAGTTAGGGCTGGACTTTGATTGGACCATTCTAGCATCCATATTCTTTGATATAAAGCAGTGGATCTGAATCCCTGTCCTCGGGGACCGTCCCGCGCGTTTTAGATGTTTCCCTGCTGTTACACAACAGACTTACGAGTTTTGCAGATCTTGACGACATGCTGACGAGGTGAAAACGTGTTCAGCCCCACAGCATTATGCTGCCACCTCCATGTTTTACGATTTCAGGCCTTCTTACACATGCGCACTCTGTTTACTATCAAACACATCTTTGCATTTCTGTATCACCACATGAACATAGTCCACTACAGTAAATTATATTTCTTTTTTTATATGAGGCTTTAATTTTAGTATTTTTCTTTGCACATTTTTTCCAGTAAAACAGTCTATTGGGGTTCTTTTATGCACAAATGTGTATCTTGCAGTTTTTCTTTAATTTATCCTTCTCAGCAGCTCATTTCTTTTAACCTGATCATGCTATTTTTGTTCATTTTTTTTTTGTTTTAAATTTCCTGCATTGTAGAGTTTCATATCCTCATATAACTGTTCTGTTTTGATATATTTTTCCTTTGTCTTAAAATGAATATGCATGCATCTATTTATATTTACCTTGCTGCTGGGATACCCAAATTTCCCCACTGTGGTACAAAAAAAGAACTGATTGTTTCTTATGTTTTAAGTTAAATTCTGTACGTCTCTTCCCTTTTTTTCCTGTGAAGCAATTTAAATGACCTTGAGTGTGAGTGGTGCTGAATAAACTTGTATTCAGCACCATTGATGACCTGTAGTAAAGGTTTAAATACATCAATCCTACACTTCTTTTATGTAGATTTCATTAATAGAATCCACCTTTCAATTATTAAAAAGATTCCATTTAACTTATTCATTTCTCTTTTTTTGCCCCAACAAAAATATGACTATGTGCTCATAACAACACACCCCTCTCCCTCTCCCTCTCCCTTCTGCTTGTCACACTTGCACAGTGTGTAAACCGGTCACAAAGTTAATGTGGTGCACACAACACCCTGCGATCCATCATAACGCCGTGACACATCGTTCAAGAAGTCCAACAACGACTGAGCTCTGAAATAAGCAGAAAGTCGCGTAGCAGACATATCTATTTTGAGAAATGCCTCATTTTCATTTCAATCTTCTGTATGATGTGCTGCACAGCTGCCATAAGCTGACTCCTTCACCTAAATGACAGTAACAGTTGAATGGAGCGCAGACGAGGCAGGCTTGAAAGAGCGTCTATTGTAATCATGATAGGCCAAGTCAATCTATTTGCATTCAACAGGAGGCGGAGGGGGAGAAATCTATTTTTGTGCCTTCTCGTGCTCGAACAGAGGGAAGAGAATTGGGGGATAACCACAGCATTGATCAGTCCGTGTCTTCTGTCACGCTTGATGAGTATTACTCCGAGAGAAATAAGGCGCCTTAAGCACATGACATGCTACGTGAGGAGTAGAATTTGCCCATGGAGGAGCTGCAGCACTGGAGCAGCCTGTTTGTAATGCTGCATTTCTATTGTCTGTGTTTTGCATGTAATTAAGGAGAATTGTGAAGAATGAATTAAAACACAGTGAGAGGTACAGCAAAGCAGGAAGGTGGATTTTAAAATACTTTTTTTTTCTGTAATGCAAATGTTGGAAAATCTGTCCAATTTAGGAAGATTTACCATAAACCTCGCTAAATAGTCTAATGTAGTTTAAAATCTTCCATCTCTTTAACTGAACCCAATTGAATCCCATTTCTCAAGGTCCATCCTATATCATATCAGATGTTCATTTTGACTAGATCCCTCACCTCAAGTTTGCTTTGGACTGAGTTTGAGGAACACCAACAGCAGCAGAACCAGAATCAAAAAAAGGTGTCCAGTCTTTTGCAGCTTCTAACAGTTTTTCTTCCAGAGTTGCTTTGCATTTAGCTCCATCTGGCTCTGGCAAGGCTTGAAAACCAGGTCCCTCTCCTCCCATTTTACAAATATGCAGCCCATTCAGATTATCTACTGCGTAAAATTCCAACAAAAAGAAAAAAAAACATTACATTGAGGTTTGTGGTTGTAATGTGATAAGCTTTTACAGGGCTTGTATATGAGTCTGTATGACTCCGATTCTGAATAGACTACACCTTTTTTTTGTCTCATAGTATCTGTATTCGCATTCTCCATTCCAGTCACACAGTCTGATTCACTTGTGTGTTTTATCTAAGGCATCCACCTGCCTTGATGTGCTAGACTGAGAATTGGTAGAAAGGACAGGAACACAAACAAAAGAGCATAAGAACTGCAAAGCATTACAGGAACCTTCTATTTAGTGCTGCACAAGTGGAAAATATATGACTTATAAATTGTTTTCATTAGCATGTACTAACCAGTCATTTGCTATCAAGAGTGACTTCAAGTTTATGCATTGCACAGATATTTCATTTTTTTATTTGGGGGTTCAGTTAGGACTTTATGGGCAGTTATTGTTTAAAGTCTGCAGCACTCTCAGTTTATTGTTGGTGTTTCTTGCAGAAAAGCTATAACTACAACCAACTCAGTCTTTTATTTAATTAACTGTAAACTTCAATGTCAATAAATGTCTACTATAAATGTGGTGGCACTTTAAAGGTTTATAAAACAGTCGCACTGAACTGCTTTGCCATGTTTAAGATTAGAGTTCTCGTATAAAGGCTGTTGTCGTTGTTGCTCTTCGCCCAGCTTTAAATGTCTATGAGATGGAAATTAGTCTCTGTTTTATTACAGTGAAGGTCAAGAATGTTACTAAGGCTGCAACACAGCTGGGGATTAGCCCCCATGTCTGTGCAGGAAATTATGTGCTGTGCAGCCAAAACAATGTTATAAAAGGTTAAATTAATTATTTAATATTAGTAGTAGGGAATTTATTAGGGAATGTTTTTCAGCCCCTAATAAATAATATCTTCCCTGATTTGGAACAGTCTGCATAATTTATGATATTATGTGTTCCCAATATGTTCATTACATTTTAAAACATTATTGAATAGGCTTTGTTTCTGTGGTTAATTCTGTTGGTGGTGGAGTTTTTACTGTGATTTTTTTTCCTTCTATTAAACTTTCCATTAATATGCTTGAATGCAGCACTCTAAATAACTAGCTTCTTTAGAAATGGAAACATTTTAAGGAGGGTTAAGCTTTTTAAATGCAGTACTGTGCATGGTGAAAACATTAGGGGAATAATTTAGAGGGAATAAGAGGACTAATAAAGTTGTAACAAAGTTCCACTTCAAAATATCTAAACATTTAACTTGAAATGAATGGTAGTGTCTTTAAATTGCAGCAATGAACAAAAATATTAAAAGTTGATTAGTTGTTACGATAAGAAGAAAATTCACATTATAATCTACAAACAATCAGGTTTCAAACAGGTTCTAAAATAAATGATTTTTAATCTAAACCGTACAAAACTACACAACAAAGATTATTCCTTGTCAGTATTACACAATATTGGCACCCAATTGCTAAAATTAAAATTACATCAGCACATAAATTGAAGCAAGCTGGGACATGCTTCAGCCTTTTTGCATGTAAAACATTTTCTTAACAAGTACATAATGGACCAGTATTCTAAAATTGTGGGTTTCATGAAAAGTTGCTTTGGACCATCATATAAAAGATGAGGAGTTGATCAGTCAGATTAAACTGGATTTGTTGTGCTCCAGAAAACAGATGCATTCATGGAGGATTAGTAAGTTAGGAGAAGAATGCACACGTCTCTTGAATTTAAACTTTTGGTCATGAGAGGTGAATAAGGTCAGAGTTGAGAGCTAAAGGCATCAATAATACTCACAGATAGATTTATCAGCCGCTTGCTGACATATGACGGTGTCTTTATCCTTGTTCAACACAGCAAACCAATGACAATCAGCATTCTGAACATATCACAGCTTCATAGCTTCAGGGTTAAAGAGTTCAGATTGTAATCTATCTAGCAGGATGAACTTGATGTTCTCTTTAAGAATTTTGTGAGTCACAAAAGTAAGGCCTGATCGGCTGAGATCAATTCATTCCTGTTTACTGCTGCAGTACAAAACTTTATTTAAAAACTTACTTTATTTCTGTCAATAAAGTAAGAATAATGGTGAAAAATATAAAAAAACACATACTATTTTATTTAACAACATGCTTTTATCTTAGGATGAAATAAGACACTCTCTCTCCATTGGCTGTGGTTCTGATCCCCTGTTGGCCAGTCCATTCATATGAAATAAGACAGATTATGATGGTTGACCAACCATAACATAAATAAATAAACCCTTCAAAATATGCCCAATATGGTTATTAAATCTAACACCGTCAAATCCAATTCAGTCCAAACATAAATAATTGAGTCCTGCATGTTTAGATGTGTCCTTGTGACAATAATTCTGTTGCAAATGCCTGAATTACCTCCTTAACATTTAAATTCTGCAGAGACCTGATGTAGAGCCATTCATCTAAAATATCAGAAACACACCTAACACCTCTAGGAAGCTGCTCTTCGAGGACAGGAACTGGACACCCCCAGATCTAAGAAGATTAGCCGATTGAATCAAATCTTCACATCGATCTAATCTCCCTTCCTGAGAAAGCGTAGCGTCACACTGGAGAGGAATGATTCTCAGTTCAACAGGAAGAAACATCCTGGAGACCCAGGCATTAAACACTAACATCAAGAACAAAACGACTCTTAGTGTATCTACTGTACATCCAGCAGCCTAACACACTGCAAGTATTAACAACTACTTTTATCAAAAGGAAAAGGTTTTAGGCTAAATGTATGATAGATATTTAAATCTGTCCAAATATTTAAATGTAGACATATTTATATTTCTGTCTCTTTAGTTCAGACCCAGAGCTGATTCCAGAAGACAAGAGTCTGACTGGAATGTATTCTCTTTAGAAATATGAAACTATCAAACCAAATCTTTCATCAAGCCAAAATGATAGATTGTGTAATATCTAACACATTTCAACATCTTTTGACTAACATCCAATTTTTTAATTATTAAACACATTCAGTTGAACCCTGACTGTACGTCTTTCTTTTCAAGTCTTTTTGAATACGTAAATCTCTTCCTGAAATGAGACGCGTTCAACCACTGACTTTAAAACAAAGGGGCTTTGATCTGCTACTGACGATCTCCATTAAACTGGAATTTGCTTAAACAAACACAAAGTTATTACATTCTGTTTGTTCTTCAAGTGAAAAGTCCAGCTCCATTCAAAACAACATCTAGATTTTTGCCATTAAATCAATTTCCTTTTTTCTGTCTGTATGCCTGTTTTGGCATTGCATAAACCACAATGAAAAACAGCCACATGTTACATCAGAAATATAGATTTTTCAAAATGTGAGTTGCAGTAAGATCATGGGAATTCTCACTCTTTTAGAAAGGGATGGGCTTCGCTTGAGTTCAATCCAAAACTCAATTCCAGAATACTTCATTAACCCAAGAGGGAAATTAAATGTTAATAAAAAGGCATATTCTGTCTAGCATTTCAGCTTGCATCTCCTTCCTCTGGTGTTAGACGCCCTGGTGAACCAGCCTACTAACAGTACCCCTGAAAGACCCATTAACACCTCCAGAGGGTTAAAGCCCAGCCCCCCTCCATAAACAGCCCAGCCAGAGGTCCATCCTAATGGGGCTAAGCTCATTCCCAGCCTGGCCTGCTCCAGGTGTGGAAGCTGAGTGCAGTAATTGATAATTAGGGGGTAATAACCCAACATTCAGTGCTGGCCTTGTGACAGGGGACCAGCCAGGCCCCCACACTATCACCCAGTTGGAGGAGGATGTGGAAACTGGAAAATTGAGGAGGAGGGGGCAGTAGCTCCACAATGAGAGTATTTGATGGGTGAAAGAAAGAGGTGGTTGCTTCAGAGCAGCACTCAGAGAGGTTTCAGTGTGATGTGTATGCAAAAAGACGATAGAGCAGAAACAGAGTGTTTGAGTTGCACTACAACACAAAGAGCCTCCACATGTGCTTTGCGTAGGTCACTGATAGTGTGTGAGTGTGATAGCGGAGGTAACAATAAAAAGGCTGTGGCACACTGAGCGCCACAGGTTAGGCATGTCGTTTGAACACACGCATATTTCACCGTTAAGCCACAGATGTTATCAATCAAAATGATGCAATGAAATCTTTCTAATCTAACGGAGCATGAAAATAACTGAATCGGCTTCAGCAGGGGCTGACAAACTGATGCAACGTCTGTTTTTAAGTGCTGTGGCTTGAAAAAGTACTTACAGCGCTAGAACATTGTCACATTTAATGTGATTTTATGATGCAAATAACACAATTATTGCATAATCATAAAGTAAAAATAAATAGAAATAGCTATTAAAATCTTTAATGAATAAAAATCTGGCCTGTACAATCAGTACATTTAGCCCATTTTACTCTAACACCTGACAGACGTCACCTAATTGGCAAAAAAGAGTCAACCTATGTGTAATTTAATCTTAAAATGAGAACAGATGTTTTCTAAAGACCCCACACAGTCCTGACTGTGAAACACGGTGGGGACAGCGTCGTGTTGTGGGGACGTTTTTCTTCAGGAGGGACGGAGAACCCGGCTGCAGATGATGGGAAGATGGATGGGGCTAAATACTGGGAAACACTGGAGGAAAACCTGTTTGCAAAAGACTAGAAACTGGGGTTTAGCTACAATGGGTTGGTTTAGATTAAGGTGACCAACTCCAGTCGTACAAAGCTACCACCCAAAAGTTACAGGATGTTAGCTCTGAAGGAACACAGTTGGACACCACTGGTTTAGATCCGATCTTAGTCTTGTAAGGAGATGGCTCGGTCAAAGTCTAGACCTAAGTCCAGTTAAGAATCTGTGGTAACTGTTAAAATCATTAAAAATATATATTCAGCCACCTTTACTATCATACCACTAAGTAAAATGTAGTGCAATAAATTGCCTCTGGAAGCTTACCTGATTAGCAAAGTCAATATCAAACTGTTTTTGTTTTTTTAATCACAATGAATTTAAAAAGTTACAAACGCAACAAAACGGACTAAGAGGTGATATTTTTACATTCAGTTTTCTCAAACAGAAATGCATTATCCCAATGAGTGGCCATTATTCCAATGCTAATGGATGGTAATTAAAGGGAGTTTGGCTCACCAGCAACAGAAAGCAGCAGGGTTACTAAATAAAAGAATAATCATGTCTGGAGTACAGGACTTCCCCTAAAGACACTGGAGATTCCAGGTTATTGGTCGGGGAAAGAAAAACTTCCATCTGATTTTCATTTGAAACTCATTTTGTTTATGGCCAACATTGGTCATCAAAGGTGTCAAAGAGGAAGACTGGGGGAATAAATAGTAAAAAAAAAAAACACTTTTCTGCTTAGTCACAGAACAAAGTCATTAGTGTTTGAAGTTTCCAGAGAAAAACATTTTAAATGGTTGTTTTTTCCTGAAACGACAAAGTGACTGAACAAAAATACACGCACCAGCATAGTCACTCCCCACAGACACCTGCAAACTTCCTCACATTTTTGAGAAACCAGCCAGTTGATAATAAGGCCTGATAGCATCTCCACAACTGTCTGTGACAGGCGGTTGGCTGCTGTCATGCACCTGAGCCATCACACACAGACTGTCAAAGAGCCACAACAAACAGCAGTGATGATAAGACTGAAGGGTTAAACTCTGGGAAACACACCGTCCAACTCCTGCTACTGCCAGGTTTTTGGGTTTTTTTTCCTGGTGTTAGGCCTCCCAGCTCGTTGCTCGTCATATAACTGGAATGCAAATCCCATGTGAGGCAGAGTTCACGCCTCATCTTTTCCGTCTTTCCAGAGATAAAGGGCAGGAAACTAGAAGCCATTTCATGTCAAAGCGACCAGTTGCATAGAGGAGTGAGTGACCGCAGCAAAGGTGCAAAAATAATGTCAGGTTTTAGGGTTAATTGAAAACCAATAATTGTTTGAAACTAAAAACATATTAAAAAGATAAATGTATCTGTTATGGGAAGGCAGGAGCCCCTCTACCAACGTGTTTTAGGGTAGAAAGTAAATTAGTTTTTCTCCTCCTTTGCCTGAGGCATTTTAAATCACATCTGGTTGGAAACAATTTCAGAAAGTTGACAACTCTTCTTTTTCAGTTAGGTAAAACTGGTTTCATAGACAAGGAAACAAACACAACATGTATTCATAAGAAACTACTAAATTACAGTTACTAATTCCTAAAGAATAATCAATGTACATTACATTAAAACCAGGCAACTCTTTGAGAGAAAAACCCTCCTCTTTTGACTGTCAAACCTATTAAAAACTGACTAAATGACCTAGTTTGGGTTCTATTGCTAAAAGTATGGACCGACCCAGATGTAGGTTGATTAAAAACGTTCAGTCCAAAAATGAGCTAAAGCAGATCTTGCAGACATCTGTGGCATTCAAAGTAAATAAAAGAATATATTGTAAACGTGCATTTATATTAAAATGTTTTTAGAAAAGTTTCAAAAACACAGTGCTTATATGTATTACTAACAAAGCTTGATTTTAAGCAAATGGAAGAGACATTTTGTTTCTCATCATCAATGTGAGCCTAAGCATTTAATCAAACTCAAAAAAGAACTTCCTGAGAGGAACATTTGTTTCGGAAAGGTTCAGCCAGAATCCAGAGATACGACCTGAACTTAATAGAAACAACGACCATATTCCATCTAAATAAATTGAGAACATCCAGAAATCAGTGAAAGGGAAATGTGTTTTATTGTATCTTAATATTCTTTTGTAGTATCCATATTTATTAGCACACTAAAGGATTCTGTGTCAAATAACAGCACATATACAAAATGTGAATGACATAATTAAAAACTGAAAAATGGATAAAGAATATTTGGCATCACAAATCAGACCCTTCACACTTTCTTTTTGATCAATAAATGTTTTTGCTGCTCCAAGTAGCTGCTGCTGAATTATTTGTAGTCAGAATCTTCTAAAAAGAAAACCTTTCAAGCAAGGACATTTTTTTTCTCACTTAAAAAGTTTTTATTGCAGTCTGAATTCCTTGCAAGTCACGTTTACAATAATAATCTGTCTTTTACTTCTCAAGTGTTCCCTTGTACCATTGATAAAGCATTTCAGGTTGTTTTTTTTATTTTTTTAGTCTTTGTCACTGTAAAGTATGACCTGTTTCCCAACCTTTTATTGAACAAAAAAATAGGTTTGGCCTCATTCAAATAAAAATGAATGCTCAAACATTGGCCAGGATTTTTTTTTAATTTTATTTGAAAAACAGTTTGACAAAAGCTTGAAATTGTTTTATAATTTTTTTGTGAGAGTTATAAACATCTCTAAGGAATTAATCTTCACAGTTTATTCTTTGATATAGTAATTTAGGATCAATTAAATAGTCAATAAAGCATGGTAAACTATTAATGGTGCCACCAGTAAAAATGGACAAAAACATATTCATCTCGTACTGCAGCAGCATAACCTCACACCATACAACTGAGAAAAAAAATGTATCACTAATTTGATTAGATCTGAAAAATGTGGAACGGTATTGATACCCCTTACTGTTAATACCATGTGTATCCTTCCTTACACGAATAGAAAGACAACAGAACAAACCAATTTTGAAGAGTGGCTTATTAAATTATAATTGTGGCGTTACCCCTCAAAAAAAGAAAATCCAGTGTTGAGTCACAAAAGCACAAATACAGTTTATTGATGATGTTTTTATTAACACCAGTAATAAGAATAGCCTTAAACTCTCTTGTGAGGTGTGCAGTAATACGTCAACATAATATAAAAAAAGAAAAACAGCAACGTTTTACATTCATGACCACAATTCATAATAACAACCCCTTTCCAAAAGAGGCAAGTCAGCAATAACGACTGTGATTGGTGGCTTTTGTGTAAACAATGTGATTTAAATGTTAATAAATCCATGAGGTCACCCTCTGAACATTACCCATCATCACCTTCAAGACAGCCTCCATGCCATTTAAAGCACTTCTTGATAGCCAACAGGAAGAAGAAGCAGGTATAACTTATCTGCAAAGCTGCTGGAAGGCTGATTAAAGGAATCTGTGGTACATTATAGCAGCGTTTTGCAGATGTTACAATCCTGCGGGTGTCACTCAAAGGCTCCTCGAGGGGAAATCGTCTTCACACCTGAGGTGACGTTAATTTATAGTTTCTCCCTGGATGAAGCCTAAACGACAGGCTCACTGCTCCACTTTCCTCGATGCGTTTTTGGAAAACGGTCGCAACAGTAACAGTTTACAATCACACACGTATGTGTGGTTTTCACTGTGTTGATGTGAAAAGCTACATTCATGTGGACTCGTTGTTAGACTCATGTGCCTTTTCGTGTACTTAGTGTAAAGATGGGGGGGGAAGCTAGAGAAAACAGCTCAAAACACCAAGGATGAAATTCCAAGCAGAATAGAAAAAGTGATCCGAAAATACCTTGATCTACAGCGCTTTGCAAAAATATTCATACCTCCTGCGACTTGAGGACATGTTACACCATACAAAAACGTTGGTGTATTTTATTGGAATTTCACTAATATAATGTAATACATAATTGTGTAGTGGAAGGAAAATGATTGACTAATGTTTGCAGTTGGTTGGGTTGGTATGTAAATGTTAAACCCAACCTGAATGACTTGCAAATATTCTGCAAAGACAAATGGGCAAAAAAAAAAGGGCGGGGTCAGGAGTGGATAACTAGAAAAAGCTTTAAAACGTCTACATAATTATACACCACTTTGTTTTGACATAACCCAAAATATACCAATAAAACACACTCAAGTTTGTTGTTGCAACTTGACATTTCAATAGGCAGGAATTCTTCTGTAAAGCACCGTATCTTTGGTGAAACTGCTACTAAATAAATTCAGTACTTTACTCACAGATATTTTACAATTAATGGTGCCAATGTGCAAATGTTGATGCTCTTTCTGTTCAAGAAAGAGAACTTATAGGATGGGAAAATAAGAGGAGCCCTGTGGTGATGCTAGTGTTTGTCACATAAACACACTCTCGCCTCTGTTTGGGATTTTTTCCCCCCCTCACAACAAATACGTTGTGACCTCTATATGTAAAGAATTGCTCATGCAAAGATAATATTGCTAAATATTTAGAACAAAAACATTCTTTTTTTTTTTGGAAAACAAAAGCTAAGGACAAATGTTTTTTCTACTACTTCTTTAAGATAAAGAGTTTGGATTCAGTGTCAAAAAGACTCTCAGCCTCTAAATATGCATATTACATTTAACATTCACACAATTATACCATTGTGAGAACCCAAAAAAATTTTTTACGAGTCCAAGTTCAAGTTCTGTGAAAGACGCCCCCAGTTCGCTTTTTGACCCGTCAGAGTCTGAGAGCCCAGTTGTGTGATGACCCCACGGTGACCTCCCCGGTGCCCACGAATCCTGTGGAAGAATGCCAGACCAGCAGCAGATTTGAACCTGAAGTGGCTCCAGATCGACACGGCGCCTGGTGATTGTCTGTTCTGCTCCGAGGGGAAAGCAGCCTCTTGACCTCCGATCCGTCTGACTGCAAGCTGCCCTTGTTGCAGATTCATGCGATGCTGAACGTCAACGGCAACACCCTGGTAAGGCAGTGTTCAACATTGCACCAAATGAAAAGTTCAAGTACAAAAAAAAAGGAAAAATATCTTGTTGTAGAGAGTGAAATTAATAGTAAAGTAATAACCCCTCAAGACTGCTTCCGGAAGGTGAAAATGTCCCGTTTTTTGGAGCCTCTTTTGCCGTCCGGCGTGGGCGTGTGGTTTGGAGAGGACGACGGTGAGGGGGAGGAGGGCTGTGGGGTGGAGGTGCCTCCATAGGGGCAGCTCAGGGAGTCTGGGTGCTCGCCTGAACACTCCACCGTGGGGATGTAGCGGCTGTCCCACATCCCCGGGCCGCAAAGCTTGCAAAGGTCGTGCAGGCTGCAGGGGATCCTGGGAAGAAGGCGGAACTGGTAGAGGAGGCTGCGGGCCTGGAAGAGAGGGGCGAGCGCGATGAGGGGAAGCAAGCTCAAGGAGAGACACTTTGGCCTGTCAGAGAAGGCAAACATTGTGGATGCATGCATTGAAATAAATCAATGCTCCTGTTATCTCTTGGCTACAAGATAACAAAAGAATGTCAAGGTCAGTCTCATGGAGTTTTTTTTTTCTTCTGGCTGTATCTCAAAAGCTCGCATGCCCGCTGCTGGGTTATCATATGCAGAATTCTCAAGAATCAACAAAACGCGTTACGACAGCTGCATGCAAACAGAAATGTGCAGCACAAACAGCATCCATAAAGATGAGGCAGCAGGAAGAGCGACTGCAGCGAGCGAGCAGATCATTAATCCTCTGCATCCTATTCTTACTCTGCTGCAGCACCGGGCAGGACTCTTCAGTGCAGACTAAAGTGAATTGAAATTTTATCAGGAAGAAATGTTGGAGATGGATAGACGTCTGATCATGTTTATTGACTTTTATAAAGGGATGTGAATCGAATCAACCCTGGATGGGTTGATTCTGGAAAGAAAGAAGGCTGAACTGAATTTTTTGTAATTACTTTCAATACTTCTATTTATGTTTTGATGCTAGATTAAAATAAATACAGAGGCTTTATCAATTTGCTGGACTGTGAGGAATGATCAGATTTCTTTGAACAAAAAAATAAATATTTATATATATATATATATATATATATATATATCAAAAACATAAGTTTCACTTTTAAAATGCCAACTTACAAATGGATGGAACTTTTTTTTGGAAAACTGAATAGAAAGTCAAGTGTGGAAACTTGCAGTTTGCCGATCAGCTGTTGAATGAAACAACGAGGAAGAGACAAAGCCTGCCGACACAGAAGCAGCAGCTTTACCTTGCGCAGCACCAGCTCTCCGTTCATGTGCATGGAGAGGTTGCTGAAGTGGAGCAGCATTTGGTCGGTGGCGAGCTGCTGCTCCGTCACGTCCTCCCCGTACAGGACAATGATGGCCACGCACAGGAAGAGGTGGAAGTAGTCCGTCTACAAAGACGGAGAGTGGGGTCAAAGGCAGAAGATGAATGGAGCAGGATGTGAACGCTTAGTATCCGACGTCCTGTCAGACTGATTCGATTCAGCTCATGTAGTTTCTAACACTACCAAAGAGCTGTAATAGAATAAAATAAAGACTTGATAAATGTTAATGACTAAAGTATAGAGATTTTTACCTTCAGATTGGGAAAGTGTGATCCTTTAACTAGTATCATGTAGCAGATCAGAGAATGGAACATTTTCTCTCTGCCTCAAAGAGGATTAATAGTTGATAAGAAATTTTAAAAGGAAACTGCAAGGTCAGTTAAATCTGCAACTTATTTCTTTTCTACATACACCTTAATATTAACATGCTTTAAAACATTTATTGAGGACCGATTTTAACCCAGACAAGCTTGATTAAATCTGCACACATTTATTTTAGGAGCAGAGTTATGTTGCAGGCTTGTGGGGAACGTTGAATGTCTGAGCACATTTTGGATTGTTGAATCCAAAATGTGCTCAGAACTACAAGCATGATGGGGCTTGTAGTTTTACTTAACAACAGTAACATTGAAACTAAAAATCACAGAACAAATAACTGCACTCAGCTTAATAAACCAAGGGAAACCAGGGAAAATTTAAAAACTAAAAAAAATAAAGAAAATTTAAGACCAAGTATAGAAAATGTATTTATTTTATTGGTACAAATAGTTGTGTGTATTTTATCAGTATCTCAGGTTGCATCTTGCTCCTTTAAACCAACCTGATGACGGTTGTTCTGCAAACTCCAATTCACACAAGAACAGCAGAAAACAATCAGCTGCCACCCAGTGTGACATGAAACATCCTCTTCACAGAAAAATCTGATATCAATCAGAAATTCTTACTTAAAGCTCAACTGCTGCATGACTTTTAACTGTCTAACCCGAGGTTTCACACACACACACACACACACACACACACACACACACACACACACACACACGCACACACACACGCACACACACACTGTCTGCTCTATCGCCACCTGGAGCAGCAGATACGAACATCTTACAGGGTGTTTGAACAGATGGCGTGAAGCAAAGACATTTGACTCGGCCTCAGTGAGTGGGAGTGTTAAACACAAGGAAAGCATCGTGGCTACAAGTTTCCTGCGCTTCAAAAGACGTGGAACTGCACCGAGTAAAATATACCAAATGCAATCACCCTTAAATTAAATTACATTTAAGAAAACTAATATGGTTGCATAGTAGGCGGCAAAAATGTGAAAGTCTTAAATCCAACCGTTTTTTTAACAATGAAATTAAATTTCTTTAAATATTAATAGACATTTTTACATTCACTCAACAGGATTACAAGTCAGGCTTTGAAAGAACTTGTCCTACTTTTTCCTTGCAGACAATTCCTGCACACTACCTGGAAAAATCTACACACTCTAAAGTGGCTAAAAAAATAATTACCACTACATTCCTCTGTATTGCTTACCAGCGTATGCAAACCTCATCTTTCTACTTTGTGCATGCGGAGGATCAGTTTGGACTTTGTCCTGACCTGGTAGTGTGCCCAGCAGGCCTCCCACATGCGCAGCGCCTCCGTGTCGGGGAACTCTCTCTTGAAGCAGAGCAGGATCCAGCGGTGGCAGAACAGCAGCTGCAGGCCATCCTCTCCAAGGCGGGTCAGGTGCTGGTGGAAGCGCGGCAGCATGAGGCGCAGCAGCTCCCGCAGGTACATCTGCAGATCGAGAAGTTATTTCCCTCTGTTCTGCACAAAATCCGACCAAGTTGATGGTCAGAAACATCAGCTTGTCGAACAGCTTATATGTTTGCACATGAGCATTTGTGATTTAGCAGGATTGAGCTCAGGATCCTAAATGTGCCCACAGACCATTATTTATGTGTGAGTTTACACATCCGATTATGGTGTTGTCTGAATGTGTCAGACATCATGCTGACCGTTTCCAAGTTGTTTAAAGTTAGCTAAACATATTCTCTCTCTCAAAAAAACAAACTAAAAGAATCCTTCTAAGCAGTGTTAAATGACTTTCTTGGGACTTTTGATAAAAATCATTTATCATCATGTACTTTTCAGTGATTATTTAAGCTTGCGCTGACACCCTAAATAAAATTGGCACAGATTTGTGTCAAAAGTGTCACATTTGCACATCAGCTTCAAATTTATTAAAGCAATCACTCGATCAGGTAATCACTTATTGATGATTTCATTTACAAAACTGCGGAAAATTTTACATTTCCACATTATAACTTTGACAAATGTTATTTGAAATATACAAACATTGCAAATAAATCAATGAAACGAGACAAAATTGCTTATTTTAGCTATTTTTGTTAAACTGTTATTTAACAAAATAACAGTTTGTTAAATACTGTTATTTAACAAAATGTTAAATAACAGTTTGTTAAACTCTAACTTTGGCCTAAAGTTAGAGTCACAAACTCTAACTTTAGGCCAAAGCTTCAAATTTAGTTAGAAGCACTAAGAAAACACTGAAAACCTCATTGTAGACTTTAAAGGTTAAAGGGCTACTATAAACATGTAAATCATTTACTATTTACCACATTGAGGGTTCTTTAAAAAAAGTACAAAGTCTATCATGGAGAGGAGACAGGTTTGATGGTCTGCTACATGTTAAATGTTTAGTGTTTTCATTCCCTTCCCTTTTTTTAGATCTGTGGGCAGCAACTCGAGGTCTCTGTGTTAGTGGCTGCTAAAGACATAAAACTGTGGCTGAGGTTCACCTTCCAGCAAATAAATGAAAGAAATCTTGAAATTGCTGCTCACAGATTAAGTCAGTCTAATCTGACTGACCTTGAACTATTCTTCAAAGAAAAATGGGGAAAAAATTTTGGTCTCAAAATGTGTAAATCAGTTAAAGACAAGAAGACATGCAGAAGGAATTGCAGTGAAAAGTCATAACACTGCACAGCACACTTTCATTTGTATCTTTTTATAAAATCCCCCATGAAACACTTTGATGTTCACACAAAGTAAAAAGCATCAATGGGTTTGAATAGTTTTGAATGGCAGTGAATAGGCCTAACAAATTTTGCTGGACGATCAATTATCCCAGAACTTATCGCGATAAATAATAATATTGTTGTTTTGAGACCATTTTCCATAACAGCAATAAAGGCATAATAATGCAAGAACACATTCTAATGAACATTTAAACACTGGAACTAGAAGACATTTGAAATATCCAAAATAAATTCAGAAAACAACAGAAACAACAAATAAAATTAATTATAAAGTCTGTGTAAAACAATAAATCAAGCAAATGAAAGTTAGAGTTTTAATGTTATTAACTGATTTATTGCTTATTGCGACATGCCTAGCAGTGTATGTTCTGTACAGAAACTGCTGCTGGCATAAAGACTCTCCTACCAGCTGCCTCTCCATGTCTTCGTCACGCGGGGAGCTGATGAAGATGGTGTTCTCCATGAGGCCGACGAAGCACCAAAACGTGTCGCTCTCGTCTTGGATCTCAGTGAGCAGGGGGGCCACCAGGTCCGACATGCCCTGGCAGTAACCCATGTCGGGATTAAACACCGCATAGTTGAGCAGAATCCGCCTGGGGCAAGAACAAACACACACATCTGAGTTCTGACGTAACATCTGCCGACAGAGCTTCTCATGAAGAGGGCAGAGGAAGCCCTGAAAAGTTTTCCTCCAACCCAAACACTTTGAATGTCTTTCATCGGGGAAAAATAACACAACAAGTCCTCCCCACACTTTTTTCCTCTTCTTGCAACCAGGGATCTAATTACTGACATTTCTTTCTTCCTTCTTTTTTAAGACCTGTTCTACTTTGAAGAAAACTTCCCCGGTCATCTTCATGCATTAGTAACGAAAGTACAAACAAAGCCCAAAACCCAGAGGACATTACATTGTCCTAGTGCACCATTAGAGTAAAAATTTGATGAGTTTCTTCTAAACAAGGACTTCAGAACCTTCAGCTCCACAGCAGTTTAAAAGTAAATGAACCAGACAAACATGGGTGCGACTTATCAGCACTAGAAAA
This sequence comes from Alfaro cultratus, assembly GCA_903066825.1. NCBI lineage: Eukaryota > Metazoa > Chordata > Actinopteri > Cyprinodontiformes > Poeciliidae > Alfaro > Alfaro cultratus. Next base: position 29,432 of record CAEFZX010026519.1, on the reverse strand, counting down.
CCACAGGCTGGCTTCAGATGTAGAATCACTCCCAGACAAACACCAGGAGTCTCAACGAGAGTCGCAAAAATAACTAATTCCCTATTTAAATCCTCTTGCTCCTCATTTAGAAAGCCATTAGCCGCAAGTACGAGTCGAAAGTGCTCAGACGGCTTAGTCAAAGTCAATAAAGCATGAAACTCATTTGCGGCTCTGAATATGAAATAAACGGTGTAGATGAGGCTGAGCGTTGAGTGGACGGGTGGGAATGATAGAGGGTGATGGACAAAAGGGGCAGCGGTGTTAGAAAACCTCATGATCTCCACGTTCGGGTTGTTCTCTCCTCTGAAGAAGTGGTTGCTGCGGTCCGTTCTGACCACGTCTTTATCCACCGTGAACTGGACTTTCCTCCAGAACTCGCTGTGCTCCTCTGGGCTCATGGATAATCTGAGGAGCCAAGCAAATGGAGCAGGAACCGATTATGAAGGGGGGAAAAAAGGATGCTTAACGCACTATAATCATCATAAACACATAGAAATGACTGTGCTGCTATTCTACTCCTAACAGCTGCTGCAGAAGGTCCCCAAAACATATGAGCATATGAACATCCATCCTGATGTTAGGGAGCACATTACCAGTGTTCTCCGTGTGTACTAATGTACTCAGGTCCTAACAAGCAGAGGGGATTTAATTAACACTGTTTGTTTTCCATGCGGCCCCACCAGGAATAAAGCCACCGCACCTGATGCAACGCCACGCAACTGTTTGGTTTGAGATCTGTGTGTTTGTGTCGCTGGACCCTCCCCAGCCACCGTCCTACGCTTTGCTTTCTCAGGAGGAAGCTGCTCAGGAGTTTGGAACATGTTTGCACCACTTGAGTGGTTTTATGGGTTGTGCAGTAAAACAAAATCCAGGATCCTGAAGAGCGCGGATTAGCTCAGCAAACTGCCTTGCAAAAGTGTCCCTACACTTTAAACTTTTTGTGACGCTGCAAACGTTAACTATTGTGTATTTTAAAGGGGCAGGTCAACACAGAGCAGAGCATCTCTAGGAAAAGGAAGGAAAATTATCCAGTTTTTCACAAAAAAAAAAATCTTAAATGTGTATGATTGAAATATTTTGCAAAATATCTCAAACTCCGACAGAAGGAATGAAGCCTTTAGGTGAACAGCACTTTTTAAACCTCGTTAAAGAATCTTAATTGGATTTATGCCTGGACTTTGACTGGGCCGTTCCAACACATAATACTTTAATCTAAACCATTCCATATAGCTCTGGATAAGTGTTTGAGTTTGTCACTTTTCTGAAAGGTTTTCTTCCTGTATTTCATCCTGTATCCTTTTCTGACTTCCCATAATTTTTGACCAGCTTCCCTCTTAGCGATGAAGAAGCCGATCCCCTCAGCATGATGCTACCACTGCCATCTCTCACAGTGGGGATGGCATGTAATGGGTAGACAGGAAATATTTGTCTCCTCCACTCATTGTTTTGGCATGTGGACCCAACAGTTCAGTTATGTCAGGTGACTTCTGATGGCATTTGGATGAACTTTCTTATATCAGAGTAAAATGGGTCTGAATACAAATGTATGCCTTAGTTTTTGGATTTTTATTTGTAAAACTAATATAAATCCTTCGACTGCACAATTACCTGCAACTTTATGCTGGTGTGTCTCATAAAATTCAAGTAAACATATTGGAGTTTGTAATCTGATAAATCCAAAGGTTTCAAATACCTTAAAAATGGATTGTCAGATATGGATAATAAAAGTATATAATGCCTTTCTCTTCATGTGTCTTTTAGCAATTTACAATATCGGGAATGGAACAAATTCACCCATAAAATACTAAAATATGATCTTAGATTGATGCATGACTATTCACATATGTAATTTATTCCGTTTAACAAGCTGGAAAAAACCCAAAAAGACTAAATAGCTCATTAAGTTTTTAACAGATTATCTTTAAAGATAAATGCAGTGGAGGTGATTCAACTGATCATTTCCTGTCAAAACTGAGTTTAGGAGCAGGATTGGAAAAAAAAAAATCACATAATCTGTAAGAAATCAGGATATACTCTTACTGTAACCTGGAATTTACATTTCAACAAAAAATAAAACCTTTCACAATATTTTTCGGAGGTAAATAAAAAGACAATATGGCAGAATTTGTTTACTGCATTTTTCATAAGTGAAACATGAAAACCATCACAGAAACCGAAAAACTGCAGTGGAAATCTTGTCATTTTATTAAGACATACTTTCTGCCTGAAAAATAAAGCTCTTCATCAGTAGGCCAGATCTTCTGTCAAAGAAACAGAAAGAAACATCTTAAGAAGAGAAACAAACAAAACAAAAGAAAAACAATAACTTTCCAAGAAGAAATCTGTAAATATTTAGCAAATGAAGTATCCAGTAAGGAGTCCTTTGTCAGATAATTGTTTACAGAGAAAAGGAAACCAGATAAAGTGTTTCAAACACAAATTTTTTATTATTATTTATATAAAACGAGAAAATAAAGGAGATAGGAACTGTGACATTCAGCTGAATGTTTCTGCAGATATCTTTTTCATTGAAAAAATACTTACAAGTGAAAATGACCTTCCTCTTCACTGAAACAAATTTAACTCATATTGGAGCTTTGTTGAATTCCAGACATAAACGGCGTTATTTTACTGATTCTAACAAACTTAAATATCCAGATTGTATGCAATGGAAGCTGCACTCCTATGTGTAGCTGCTGAGTTATTATTGTTAGAATGAGGACACAAGGTTGGGGGACAAGGTAAAGCCCACACACTCGCCTCCTTGCTCCTAATGATCAACCAGTGGCCCTGAAGGGCTGCCGGAGGCTCTTTAAAGGAACCAACATCAGCGTCAGAATGAAGAGTCTAATTAGGTGACTTCTGGTGCATTCAAAGCGATAATAGCCTGTACAAATGAAATCTGTCTAATTATCATCATTGCAGCACGCAGAGATGCAGAAACCTATACCATGGAAACCTTAACCCTTAGATGGAGTTGTGTGGATAAATAAAGACTCTGGGATCTGGGTCGGTCTGTGCATACCAAAGTTGTGGTTTTTCCCTCCCTTCTCTCTGACATGTGAGCATGATCTGATCTGATAAGCGCTGACATGTTTTCTCTCCAGAGACCTTTTATATCACACCCGGCACCTCCCCTTAACACTTCTCTGATTGTGCCTATTGATTGCTCCGCGCCTGCGATGGGAAGCCACAACAGACTCACATATGGTTTAATGTTTTACCGACTGAGCTTTTGGCAGCCAACGCTGCAGCCGAGTGTCTCAGACATGATTTCAAAGTGGTTTCCATGTTATCGAACTGAGGTGCAGATGTTATCAGCAGGAGATCTTCAAGTAAAATAAAGATTTACAGGTGCATCTTCCTAAATTAGAATCCAAGTCCCTCATTACATACATGGTGATATGTTTCAGGTCTTTAATTGTGTTAATTTTGATCATTATGGTTTACTGCTAACGAAAACCCAAAATTCAGTTTTCTAGACATAAGATCAACAGAAATTTATTTTAATACAGAAATTATGAGGAAGACTAATGACTTGATAAGTGTCAAACACAACCTCCACAAGGAATTATAAGTCACAGAGGAAATTGGATGTTGAGCGTTTCTAAGCTTTTAATTGAAAGTTAAGTGGAAGGAAAAGCTGTGGAACAAAAATGTGTTACGACAGCAACATGGAAAACACTGACGCAAACACAATTAAAGAATTCATAAAGCCATTACTTGAGGTCCAGTTGGCTTTTTTAAGACGCACAACACACAAAACCATTCAGGAAGTGGGATACAGGTCTTGCTTTCATTGTGTTAAATCCAACCTGAACCAGAAACCGCATAAGCCATGTCTTAACACCATTACCAATTACCATTACCCATTATTCATTTTAATAAATAATGTGCCTTGGACTATGGGAGGTGCCTGGTTGACAATCATTGTTGCTAGTTGTGGCAGATGTTTGATATTAAGTTGGAACTTCAAAAAAAAAAAATAAATGTCTGTCCATTTCAGTTTGTTCCTATTTTATGACCTGCTTTCATTTTTTATTGCTGACTTATCCAGACACAGACCAGTCCTATCAGCATATGGTTCAGGGGATTTCTGCAGTGGTGCAAAACTCAAGTGGAGCCATGAATGAATAGATCTGGACAAAAGCATAGAGGGAAAAAAACATTTCATTTTGGATTACTGATGTAGCCCACTGACCTGCATGGAAAGTGGAAGCTTGTTTATAGTAGTTATTTACCCAGTTAAATTACAATATAAAAATAAAATAATGACAAATTTGAAAGGCTGAAATTTCAAACACGAAATTTCAGCGTTTTATAGAAACAAAGTGTTTCTATAAAACATTTTGTTTTATAGAAAGAAAATGTTTCTATAAAACATTTTGTTTTATAGAAAGAGAACTACATTATGCAAACTTGACATTCAGTTTTATTTTGGTTAGCTTGTTGGCTTGTCACAATAGGAAATTTTACTGGACAATAAATCGTCCCACTAATTATAACGATAATATTGTTGTTTTGAGACCATTTTCAAATAATAATAATAACGCAAGTTTTCCCTCTCAAAGACCAATAAACTTTTATTTTGTAAAGAACACTTAACACTGGAATTGAAAGATATTTTTAAAGCACAACCAGAACCATAAATAAAAAGGATTATGACATCTCTGTAAACGGATTTGCTATTTAAAAAGTATTAATGATCAGAATGGGAATTATCAAACTCATTTTAATGTATCATGCAATGAATTGATTAATTGCATATTCAGCTGATCGTATCCATCCCACAGATTAAGGAAGCAGTATTTTATGCTAAAGGAGCCCAGATCAAGTATTGAGACCATCAGCTATGCAGTACAGGGTCATACCTCTCAATAAGGATATTTTCTTATCAATCTTATTATGCATAATATTTCAAGCAGATTTCTACAACAATTTTCTTCTTCTTGCTCCCTTTTCACTCGTGTAGAGAAAGGATTGTAAGAGAATGTGTTTTTAAAATACTGATGAAATTTGATTGATTGATTGATTGATTGATTGATTGATTGATTGATTGACTATGTAACATTTTTTCATTGCCCACCTTCTCTGCTGGATGTCGTGGTAGTGAGCTCGTTTCTGCAGCCTCCAGGCCTCTCTTTCCTGAGAGCTGGAGTCGTAGCTATAGTAGTGCAGCAAAAAGGGCCACACCTCGCCTCTGATGGACGGGTCGATGCCGCCAAAGAAGATAGCCTGTCGAAGAAGTGGCAAGTGGGTAAATATGGCAAACACGAAGGGAGGGACATGCTCTGGCAGCAGGGCATGTTGACATTTCCTGCTAGCATGTCTTATTTTATGCATTATGCTGTGAAAAAAAGAAAACAATGAGTGTTTATTCAGCACATCCAGCAAAAACAAGACTCTTCTGTTTCCTTATTTGAACTTCTACTAAAAAAAAAAAAAAAAAAAAAAAAAAAAACGAGTCTTGGTCATGGTCTAACTGCCACTGAGTCATTATAGTAGACGGGTAAACCAAACAGCGACTCAATTCCAGAGAACGCAAATGACTCAGAGGGGGTACACTGGAAGGGACAAACCCTCCCATTATTTACAGGCCGAGATGATGATTGAAACTGAAACCGAGAAGCTTGCAAGCTGAATTTCATTATGACTTGACTAACAAATATAAAAGAAAAAGGTATGAAAATGGCCACTTTCGTCAGTAGTGAAACATGATCTGACTTGGCTTGTCATCCATACGATGCAGAGGGAAGGAGCCCCGACTTTCTAGAGTTTAGAAGATGCACAAAATGTAAGGAAGGAAGAAAATAAAATAAAAGAGTTAGAACCCAAGTGAGGTAGGGTGGACAGAAGAAAGCAAGAAGAGGACAGACAACAGGTTATTATGAAAATAAAGAAACAAGATGTGGAGTAAATCAGGATAGAAAGAGTCAAGGTAAGACAAAAGGAGAGAAAGGAAAGAAAGACAAAGGAGAAGAAGGACAAACATGAGAAACAAAGAAAAGAAGAAAGAAGAGCATAAGGGAGGGGGGAAAGAAGATACAAAGAAGTATAAAAGAAACAAATAAAGGAAAAAATAAGGAAGTAATGAAGGACACAAAGAAGGAGGGAGACAACATTTAGATGATAAGATAGGAGATAAAGTCCAAACATGCAACTATTTGTCCAGGCTTGTATGTTCCTTATTCAACCTTATCCAGAAATGGAAAACCCACATCCTTTGTCTATGTTCGCTCATCCTTGCAGGATCATTGGGTCGGGCTATTTTCTTCTTCTCTGTGTGAGGAAGCCAGAGTACCCGGAGAGAACCTAATGCACTCAAAGCAGAAAAACCCACAGCTTCAAACTCGAACGCAGGACCTTCTTGCTGCATGGCAGCCTTTGCCCCCAAATGTGCGGAAAACATTTGGTGGCAGATGTTTTCTGCAATCTCCTGGAAAACGCTGAAATCGTATTTCCAGACTCTTTAAGAATGTGTATGAACCGTGGATTTACCTTCCGCAGCTTGTACTCCTCCTCCACCTGCCCACTGTGGTTGATGTGACGCAGCCAGGCGGCGACGTCCACCCGCCTGTAAAGCCTCTCCTCGGGGTGCGTCTCGGCTGATGGCAGTGTGGGCCTCTGGATGGAAAACTGCATGCAGGACTTTTCATCCGACACCTTCACACAGAGTGAGGAAGAGGAGTAAAATGCTGAATCGAAGTTTTACCAACAAAAACCCAAAAGAGAGGTTGACCTTCGCCTAAAGTCTGACCTGGTCTTTAGGTTGGGTTTCCCTGCAGCATTTCCACTGCTGGAAGACCTCAGCCAGCTTGTCCAGACCAGCATGATGGAAGTGAAGGATCTTATACTGGCTCTCCCTACTGGCTATCACAAGCTGGCCACTAGTGCACGCGTCATCACTGCAACAAAACAATAAATGATGCAAAGACAAGTTCACAAGGGGTTCAACTTCATGACCCTGTAAGAATCCCCCCAGGGGATTTTTTTCATTTGCTCCCTGCTGACCTGAAGAAGAGTCTCAGCGACCTCATGTGGCCCAGGTCCACCCTGAAGACTCCACACAGCTGCTCCAGAGCCAGCAGCTTCTGTTGCTCCTCCCAGCGCATGGCCTGCGACTGGCCGCCGCTCTCGGAAGGGGCGTGGCTGTCCAGACTGGACGCAGAGCTCACAGAGTGGTTCATGGACTCCTCGCACAGTTCCCTGCGAAAACAGGACCGAGATTTTAACGAGTTTCACACTGTGCCCCACATGTCCCTCATAAAGATGTCCGTACTCATTGAACGTTTCCACACATTGCTGCATTAAAACCACAAACTTTCATGTCTTTTACGCAATTTTATGACATACCAGCACAAATAAAGAGCACAAATTTGAAGTGATTTTCAAATTGAATTGATGAAGTATGGCTTGTGTGGAATATCTTTACATGCCTGTAAAGACACATTTTTTCATATGATGATTACAAGATGATGATACATGATATAATAAAAAGTTGCTAAACCAAAGCTGTTATTTGATTACTCATGATACTTATTTTGTTTAAAATAATTGTTTCCCTTTCAAAAATGACTTATTGTATCAGACTTTCTGCAGATACAGATTTAGTTAAAAAAAAAATCCATCGTTACATCTCAGTCTGAACACACCATTCTCACCATGAGACATTTTGGTGGCAGCATCATGCGGTGTGGATGTTTTTCTTTAGCCAAAAGAAGGAGCTAAAAGAAAATGGATGCTATTAAAAAAGAAAGTCAGGAAGAAGACCTGCTGCAAAAGTCTTGATGTTCACTATCTAGGAGGACAGCAACCTTAAAACATATAGCCGGAGCTATATTTTTAGTGGCCCAGTTAAATTTCAGACTGAAATTTGTGAGAATCTGTGACAAAATATGAAAACAGATGTTCAGAGATGCACTCTGCTGACTGAGCTTGAGCTATTTTGCAAAGAAGAATGGACTGAAAATTACAGTCTGTATAAAAGCAAAACTGCTAGAGACAAATCCTAGCAGTTTTTCACTTACTTTTCAGAAGCTGTTTCTGGAAAGTATTGATTTAGTTAGCTGTACACACATGCAAAACCTTTCATATTTTCATTTGGTTCCTCACTATTTTGTGTGTGGTAGAATCCATCGGGTCTAAACACACTGTAATGTTTGATTATTAAGCATGTCAGTAAGTCATCAAACCAAAAACGTTCATCTAAATAATTGCAAGTAAAAAAATTTAAGGATAAAACACATAAAAAAAACACTTAAAAACAAAATTAGTCAATTTCTCTCAAAATTCATTGTACATTTTGTATTATGTACAATGAGAAATAATTCCAAACATGTGAAGAAAGACGGATCACAGTGATTACAAATCTGCAGCTCAGTACTGTATCTGTGTTTGCGTCTCTATTACATTCCTCCAAGAGGCTGCGAATAGGAGGAATGCATGAAGGCTACCAAAGACAAATACACACTCACTTAAATGTACAATAAAATCTGAGCACACACACACAAATCACACTGTCCACCGTCCAATTTCCCTTGTCATTCCCCTCATGGTGAGTGTGTTGTTCCCGGCACTGAAACCTGAGCTCAGGGTTCCTCGGCTTATAGGAGGAGACACACAATCACACACTATGCATACAAATACATGGAAATATGCAGGAAAACATGGAAAATATGTTGGCAAAAACATGCATAGCACACAACAGTAAAAGATAATATAAGAAGCTTTAAATGACTTGCTTACTCTGGGTCTCTCTCTCTTTCACACACACACGCACAAGCGCACATAAGTGAATGAACCATGGCTAATGACCATAATGCACTCTCAAACACGAATCTAGACATGGTAAAGCGGAGAGAGGGAGACGTGTTAAACCCACTGACATTTGAGAATCAGGCATCTGAATAAAGATTTTCAGCATTGCTTGCACGGAAACACACCAACAGAAAACCAAAAACCAGATGTTCCCCAATTTAAAAATGCCATTTCAAATATCGGAGGCGTGAAAAACTAATTACCTCCCAGCAGTGAAATAGTTTTGACATTATTTACTGAAAAGGTGCGAACACGTGTGGCAGCTCGGTGCTCATGCAAAAAGGGTGCAGCCAGTTTGATTTTTTCCATCCCGTCTCTGTCATGTCTGGCTAATCATTTCCCTGTTAGCAGATGGGAAAATAACAAGCCTGATCAATCCAGGCTGCACAGCTTCCCTGTGTTATCTGCTGATTTACTGCGCTCCGTCTCGTGTATCGTGCCGTAGAGTGAACCGTTGGGGTAGAGGGGGGATGGAGTAGAGGTACAGTGAGGTCTGCTAAGGGAGTTAAGTAACATGAAATATGGAGGGAGTCCTGTCTTCATAACCCCAGTGACTGTCAAGTTAGGAGTGTTTACAAGGCCCTTCAAGTCTTGTTAATTCCATCTGTCCTTCATGCTTGGAGCGCATAAAAGTGCTAAAACAAGGGAATGGACAGAAAAGCACGTATCACGCTGAAAACTACAGACACAAGCTTATGTCAGAATTAACAAGCCCATTCTAAACATTTATCAGGCCACGCTGTGCAAAGTGTAAACAAGCTGTTTTGATATCGTCGAGCCGCTGTAGCTGGCACGTCCCATCAGGCCAGAGCGAAACGAAACGGCCCCGAGGCCTTTCATCATAACACTTTTCCTCTCCAGAGGAAAGTGCTGCCAGGTCACCCTGAGAACCACGGCCGAGCACACACACCCTCCCGACCCCATCCCCAACCCCCCCGCCGGGACTTCCAGGTCCTTCATCTAATCCCCAAAAGGAACAGAGTGTCAGAGGAGAACAAGAGGGCGGGGTGGTGGTGGTGTGGGCCACACTGCAGCCACATGCTGGAAAACGGACAGCGTGGCTCGCCAGAACCCGTGATCTACCAATAATCCCAAACGGACGAACATAAAAGTCAGATGGAAACATTAACGCCGCCATGAGTCAAGATTTGTTTTTAAGAACATGAGTTTAGCAGATCACTTAAAAACACTTTGCAGAAGTACTCAGACTGCTTTTCGCATCGCCTCTCTTTACAGCAACAAACTTCAAAGTATTTTGGGGACAAATTTTCACGTGATAGACAAAATCGTGCATCGTCGTGAAGTGAAACAAATAGCATGCTGCTTTTAGGTTTTTACAAATTAGAATCTCATATTGTGGCATGGATTAGTAGTCAATACTTTACAGAAATGCCTTTTACTGCCATTGTGGCTGAACGTCTTTTGGGCATTCATCTATTCTTTGCAAAATAGTACAAATTCAGTCAGATTGGTCAGGAAGCATCTATAAAAAAAAATAAAATAAAAAAATTACATCTGATCTACTGATCCAAATAACGGCCGTCAGCTCTTGCTTTATGTTTCAGATCATTATCCCTCCACCCCAATTTCAAGACTTTTGTTGCATCTAACAGGTTTATTTCCATCCATCTTCATCCTCTCTCACCAGCATTTCATTTCTGACACAAAACATGCCCTCAGCAAGATGCGGTCACCACCACACTTCCCCATGGGGATGATGCATTCAGGTTGAAAGTTTGACTCCATTGACTTGTGGAACACTGCAGCTCTTGGGCCAATAGGACAAATGTAGACAATTGGTTTTTCTGGGTTTTATTTAGAGCCATCAGAGTCAAACACAGAACCACACCAAAGTTCAAGTAGTATTAATACTTTTACGAGGTACTATACAAAACGTTTAAACTTTATACTTTTACCCCGCTCAGCCAAACTTTAAAGTCTTTTAAAAGTGGTTTTGATTAATCTTCTCTAATAGGTCCGAGTTAAGTGATTTAAGAAAATGATCTGAACAAAAACAGAGTAAGAAGATCAAATAAGATACTTGTTAAAGATTACAAGACTGACAAATTATGACAAAAATCAGAGATGGCTTAAAGCCTCTTTATTATACTAGTTGTGAACTGCACTGATAAGTGTTTACAAGCAGAACTTGCCTCGTTTTCTAAAGTCAGAAGTCAACACCATAGCAAACCAATGCACTGAGCTTTAATCACATGTTCACGTTCTTTAAGTAAAGCCTTGGGAAGGCAGTACACACTCACAGCTCCATAATCTACAGTCAAACTTTAAAGAAACTTGTTAAGAATCTTGACAGACATTGCTGTGGATTTCTTCTTTGCTCTCTCCCTCCCCTCTCCTCTTTTCCTGCCCCCCTTTTCATCCACTCTCACTCTCCCATACGCGGTTCTTTCTCTTTGAATGATTCCAAGTGACATGTTTCCAGTTCCTGGCCCCTTAACAGTGTCAATTAAAGCAAGCGAGAGAGAGAGAGAGAGAGAGAAAGAGAGATTGAGTGGGTTCCAGGGTTTTGGCTGCCACTCCGCTCTCTTCAGCACTCTAATCCGGAGAGCTGACATTCAGCCCAGCACAACAACCCTGGGAGCAGTGAGAATCAAAGGGCTTCACACAGACTTTAGGAAGAGAAGGGGAAAAAGGTGGAGGAGTTTGTGTGCGTGTGAGGGGCTGGGGAGATTTGAGAGGTTGGTGACGGCTCAAGTAAAAGAAGACTAAAAGATGCAAAGTAGATAGTAGTGGAAAGTGATGGATGGGAAAAAACATCTGAGTGGCAGAGAGTTGCAAAAACAGAGACAGCAAAGAAGAGTAAAGGTTTGAATCTGCGGGGCGGACAACACTGCCAAGTCACACACTGACTGTGCTTACGCCCAGCTGGGGTCAGAAAAAGAGGTTAAAAATGCTTCAAACACACACACACATACACGCACACACTGACTGACTCACTCTCTCTGACACAGGCACACACATTCTGGGCTGCATGTCAGGCCGAATAGCTGCGTGAGGAAACAACCACGAAGGGAATCATAAAATTAAATGACTCCGACGTCCAAACAGCAACACAATCGCTGTCCAGATGGCTCCCCCTGATCAGAGAGCAGTCTGCGCAGGCACCACAGTTTCAGCGGTGTTTAAGCTTCGGATGAGGGGAAACAATCATTGAAACAATCATCCGAAGCTCACAATCGAAAGCAGCTCACAATCGATGTGAGCTGCTTTGAATAAGTCAAAAATATTTCTCATCCCTCCTGCTGAAGTCATCTACCTGCTCTCAGTCCCTCAGGGGCCTCGGGCTGCAGAGCCTGGAGGCACCATGTGGCCTGAGAATAAAAACAGCTCCAAATGCCTTCAATTCTTTTCTTTCTGGCTCCACCTGCTGGACGATCAGAGCAACTGAAGGAAGAACAACTGGCTGAATATTACAACAAATTATAACCAGGGTTTCAGTTAGTTATACAGCAAGTCATTACTACCTCTTCATATATTAATCTGCAATTTAAAACAGTTGTATCAATATGGGGAAAAAACAATATTATACATATTTTATTAATTTGTTTATCATTTATCTATAGGAACGTTCCATACAGCGCAATGAAAAGGTATTTGCAATCTGTTTTTGCCGGTTCATTTTGTTGCACTTAAATGTTTCAGATCATCAAAATAAACTTTATACTATACAGCAAAGATAACCCAAGTACAAAATATAGATTTTATATTATAATATACTTTACGAAAAACTGAGTTTTAATAGATGTAGTGTTTTAAACATGAACAGCAAAGGAAATGCAATTGGTTGAGGCGTTTGATATATTCAATGAACATGCAAAAAATACAAACAGAAACACAACATATTAGTATTTAATCTAACAGTCACCAATCAGAGGCAACGAAGGGACAATTGGCTGAAAACTACACACGGGGCAGGAGCCAAAGAAATGCATCTACTACCAACACTTATGAGTTGTAAGTACACAAATACTGTAAACTTATAGTTGTGGAAAAACTAGTATACATCTTCAGGAAATATTAATATTTTTCCCTCCAAAATAGTAATAAAAAAGCTTATTCTTAGGAAGGAAGAAGTACAATGAGCGAGATGTTTCTAAAATAACAATATTGCACACTGATGTTGCGATGACAATATATTTGTAATATTTTGTGCAGAACTAATTATAAAAAAAGACCCCACACCCATGTCATCCACTGTCTCACTGACCTGCTTTCAGGGTCCAGGAAGACGGAGCTGCTGCTCTCACACAGAGCCTCGCTGACAGGCGACAGGCAGAACGGCGAGGAGAAGGTGTCCGAGTCGGAGCCCATGGTGCTGTCCCGGCTCACCTCGTCCGACAGCTCGTAGGACCCTTCGTCACCCTCCTCCCCGGCTAAAAGAAGCTGCTGCTGGTTAGAGGAGGGGTCCGAGCCGCTCTCACCCACCAGGCTCTGGGAAGAGGTGCTGCTGGTGATGTTCCTCTCCTCGTCATCCTCTTCCTCTGGAGCGGCAGCTGGAGGACGTGAGCGCGGCCTGCAGAGGATGGTTGGTTCAAAACATCACAAACATGATCTTCGGTAAGACTTTATTTGACAGGGTGTGCATAAGACTGACATGACATTGTCATAAACATGACATAAAACCTGTAATGAACATGAAGGAGTCTTTATGAATGTCTATGACTGTGGTCATGAAGTGTCATTTGGTAAATAATGACAATTTTAATGCAAAGTTGCTCTAAAAGTTTCATTGAAAGTCCATTAAAAATGCTAACTTTGCATTAAAGTGCCATTATTTAGAAAATAATAAGTTGGCACTTCTTTATATGCTTCTTTGTTTTCAGTATGTACCCATATTGTGTTAATATGCACAGATCTGGTGCCCACCCTCGTACCTCCTGCCTCTACGGCGGGCGTTCCTGCGCACAGGCGAACTCTCCGGAGTGATGTATCTCAGCGCCTCCTCATCCTGCCTCTGGATGCGGGAATTCGGCACCCACGTCAGAATCAGCGTGGAGCCCAGGCACTCGTCTTTCTCCACATGTACGCACAAGTAGCCTGCAGGGGGCAACAAAAACCATGTTGGTGTTAGTGATTTTCTTCATAGAATAAAATATTCCTTATAAAAATGTTTTAGTTGAACTCAATAGTAAAATATGTCTCATAAAAAATAAACCCTTGTGCACACTCCTATAATGATCAGGACATTTGTTCACTTTTATTTCCCAACTCTGTCCCAGACATTTCCATTGAACTCTCTAGCCGAACCTTGAGATAAGCTTCAAGGTTTTTGGAGGATGTTGGATTCTCAGTGAGTTTTTTTAGCTATTGCTGCTCAGTTTCTTTTTTTTTTATGTCTATGTGAAGAGGAGAGCTGAGCTGAGCCGAGCTCCATCTTGTAACAAAAGGTATGGGAGCTGAAGAACCCAAAATACAACAAAATCCACTACATAGCTTTTCCTACTTAATGATATCGGTGAATTCTGTGAATTTCTGCCTTTTGTTGTGGACTCCATTTTGTTTGTTATCCCACATCCCAGAAACCATTAGGTCTTCAAATATGGAGTGTACTTCTAACTGAAACTATATGCTTACTTATTACTGTCCATAATAATTTATTATTTAGTACATTTTAGGTAATTGTTTAAATCCAACATAACGCATCTCTATTGTCATACTAGACACAGCCAAATAATCTCCAACCTCAACAGAGTTCTTCATGATAAAGAGGTGAAGGAAAAAGCAGGTAGTTCTGTATCTGTGCAGCCAAACCTGGGTGGTGCTCAGCCAGGCCCGGGAGGGGCTCTGCAGGGTGCACACAAACATTATTCTTTGAGAAGATGATCTCGCCATCCAGCCCCGAGCGCAATGATGAGCCCCCCGCCCCGGGGTTTAAGGTCAGGAGGTCGGAGGCCTTGGAGGAGGCACGCCGAAGGAGCCGACCCAGAGACATCTCCTCAGGCACTGGGACACTGAGCCCATCCTCTGAAAGGAGACGGACAACAGAGAGAGACAATGTTAGAGCCTCGTGTGGTATTTCACAAGGATGGAGCACAGAGGTCGAGTATCAGGCAAAATCATTTCTGTCTATATAATAGACACAATGTTGACCCAGTTTCAATGAACTGACAATATTGCTATTTAAAATTTCAAGTGTTTCCAAGAATTGTGATGCCATGCACTCTAAGGTTGTCAGGGAGGGGAACCAGAGCCACAGCATCACAGATTATCTTAGGAAAGTCCCACCTTGAATGGCTGCCACTGAAAAGTTCAATCTTACTTTCATCTTTAGAAAGCACAGCTCAATTGCCACCCCAACAAAACCAGAAGCTGCCAACTGAACTCTGAAGAGAAACCAACCAAATAAAGTAGCCCATTTAAACAGAAGCTGCAAGCTGCTCTTCTTACTTTTGACCACCAGATGTCACCAAAGAGGACTGTGTTGTAAAGCTTTTTATTTTATTATTATTTTAGCTAAAGCTTCAATGCTGCAGAAAGCATCCCTTGGGCTTCGCTAGAACAACATAAAAAAGTGCCTCAATCTTTCTCATTCTAAAGCAAACTATACCAACCTTTCTGCTACAGCTGTGTGAGTGATAAAAAGGTTCCTGGAAATTCTGATAAACTTAAATGTCAAAAACAATTATTGCTTACCACTGAATAGATATGATCAAATTAAAAGGCTGAGTTTTTTTATTATTTTGATGGAATTAGACATCAAATTACTTTACTAGACGTTCCACTAAATATGGCCGACTATGTAAAAACTTAAAAAGACAGATGAGGTGTAGAGTTTAAGGTCAAATGCAACCCAGCCTGGCTCTAAAGTGGCAGAAATCCTCAACAAAATTCCCCTCCTCAGACACACACGCTAATATTTACTGCAGTGTCCTTACTGCAGAGCTCCCCGCTCACCTCTCCTGACTTGTTCAGCGTTTCTCAGAGCTGTGCACCTGCATCTACTAAAGCAGCTTCAGCTTCTGCATGTGTGTGTGTCGTAGTTGTGTGTGACTAAATGTTTCCCACCTTCTGCAAACAGCAGAGAAACACAGTGATGGACAGTGAGCAAACACACTCTGCTCCATCTGTGTGAAATTCCAAGCTGTTATCAGGAGCCAACAGATGTCATCCACGTCGACCGCTGAACTGGGACCAGCGGGTCACGCTGCCTGAGTTTGAACTGCCCTCTCTGGAGAAAGCTTTGTGGGATAAAATAAACTTTCACTTGTAACAGAAGGAACTCCTTTGGTTTAGAATTATTTTTTTTATTCTCTAGTATTAGAAGAAAACATAAAGCAATTAAAGTCAAACATTTTTTTCTTTCAGCTTCTGCTTCTTTAATCAGTCCATCCCACTGATCTGTTCTTGTATGGTTAACGTTCTCCATGTTGGATCAAAGTCATATCTGTGTAACCTTGCTCCTTACTTGGCTGAACACTCTGACACCCACTCCCCACTCTATCTCAGGAATGTTCCCTCCTTTTTCCTCAGGGAAAAAACGTGGGGGGTCGGTGAGGGGAGCATGTTTACCACCACTTGATCAACCAGGCACCTCACTTCCTGGTGCCAAGCCTCACACAGGAAGCCTACCAGCACAAGATCTGGGCATTAACTCAAAGAGAAGCTATGTGGTTGGCAATCATTTCACTTCCTTCTAAAAAAGTAGAAGTGTGGCTGTTTTTCAGGTCAGAGATTTACCGTTGGCACAGAAAAAGTGTCTTCTATCTCAAGAAACTTGGTAAGCTAATGCTGAGATTCATATCTAAAAGTAAGTCTTAAAGTTTTGATTATTTGTTAATGCAAAATTAAAGAAAATATTTGAAATACTCTGATCAAATTAAAAACAGATAATTGTATGCAAACTGATAAAAAAAGTTGAAGGATCTAGCTAAATGCATTGAGACTCTTAACAAGAAAAAGCCCCCAGCAGCGAGAGTGGAAGTGTCCATATGTCACGACTGGCTGGAAGCTAAGAGAACAGGAAGTAGATAAAAGGGAAAAAAATCAAATACAAACAGTTTAACAGCGAGGATTACCTTCGATAGAAAGGGGAATAAACAGAGAACATATAGATAGTGACAGCAATAGAAGAGTTATAGGTTGGGTTAAGGAAAAAAGACAACTAAACACAGAAACAAGAATACTTCTGACAGCAATAGCTTTCTTGATTGCTCAGCTTAGTCCATCGGTAAAAACAGAAGTACTTTCTATGGAGATTTAAAAAACTGTGTGTGTACTGAGAGTACACACAGTTCATGTCAGGAAGGTTTTAATCAATAGCTCAATCCAGAATAAAAAGAACAATTATACAAAGAAGCACTTAGCCCGGGATACTTTCTGTGAGACAGGACACTAAAGAATATACATACCTAGTGGTAGTAATAGCTTAGTCAATTTACCTGATCCAGGAAAAAGACACAGCTAAGCAAAATAGCACAGAGGGAAGAGTACTTTCAACAACAAAAAAAGAAAAGCAAAAACTGTAGACGTCAGTAATGAATATGCACTGGTGATAGCAGAATATGCTTTGTCAATATGTTTGTCCAGGAGAAAAAAGACTGGCTAGCCGCAGAAGTACTGAGAAAGGAGTACTTTCTATAGGGAAGAAAAACAAGGAGAGTAAGCACAATTTAGTCTGTGCAAAACACAGGAGATAATGGAAGCACTAGTTTTTGTCAATTCCCTCTGTCCAGAAAACGGATACTAATAAACACAGAACCACTGAACCAGGAATACTTTCTGTTGTACCGAAATATACTAGATAATGAATTTAATTCAGATCAAATCAGACTATCAACTGGATCTGAGTCTGAAATGATCAAACTTTTCTATACAAGTGCTGCAGCCTCTCTATCCTGCAAGCCACCTCATTAAACTACATCTAAGCACAGCAAGCATAGCCAGATCTATAAATTTACTGTGCAAACAAGGTGCTTCATCAAATAACACCACACAAAACTGCTTGCTGGTATGAAAGAGTAACAGCAGCAGCTGTACGGCATGAAAAATGTTGGTTGACCCCATACTGATTATGTGGAATTCAGGTCTTTGCACATTACAGCTTTCTGCTGCTTCATAGCAACGAGGAGCTATTTACTGCTGAGCTTCAATGCAGCGGGGTGACCGGGGTCAGTGTCAGGTTCAGGTTCACACAGGCTGATAAGAAAAAGCTTCCTCTTGCTCTCACTTCATCCTTAATCCCGTCAACACCTCAGTGTGCCCACAGACGGACTCTCCCCTCTGACCTTTCTGCGTTTCATCAGACATCTCAGGAGTGAGACACCTTCCTAGATTCACTTCCTCTGTCCGATAATCAATGGAACATTTTTACACACTTCTTCTTAACCGACTCTCTGACATATTTTTTTGAACCTTAAATAAGAGAATAAAAACTACACAAAGAAAGTTCAGCGGTGAGGGCAGCAGCCACAGATAGCTTCTCACTTCTGTTGACATGTGAATGGAAGATCTCTCTTTCATATCCACTATTCACGAGGTTGCAGCTGAAAACAGATCACCCTACAAAACAAGATCCTTATGGACTCCAAGTCATGAGGAAACTCTTTTGGGTGCTTCAAAAACATGTTTGCTGTTTCAGGAGGAATGTTATCTTAACAATGATGTCATAAGCTAATTTACAGCATCTCCTAAAGGTTCAGGATCAGAAATTAAATCCAAAGACGACCTAGAAACTCAATTGCAAGCTGAACAGCAGAATGTACAGCCCTGCAGAGGTTAGACAGCCGAGATAGTCACTAGCTTATTGCTGCAAAGCATTAGGTGTACGATTGCATCTGGTTTCTTTATCATCATCACAGCTTTTCTTTAAATTGTTATAATAATGAAGGAACAATCTTGAACATGTTTACATATCTAAGATAGGAGTTTGTCAAAATTTGTGAATCAAAAGTACAATGTGTAGAATATTAGAAAGATAGTGCATTCTTTTTATTTTTTTGCTTCTTTCTGAAGTTTTTATCACTTTAAATACTATAAAATTGGAAACAAAACCAATTTTATAGTCTTTTCGTATCTGTTCCTGACAACTGTGAGCCACATGTAAAAAAAAAAAAAAAAAAACACTCCCCTCTAGGTGAAGCAAATACTTTGCAGGGTTAAAGTGCAATTGACTCCTCTATAAGAGCATAAGCCCATTCCCAGATAAATTTTGAAAAAGTCAACCAAAGTGGGCAGAACCAAGAGTCACGTGGTCTTCCTGTCCTGCAGAATAACCATCAGAAGTCAGAGCAGAGGAAAGCCATTCCCTCTGTGTCCACACTGGAAATAAATCACACATTTGCTAAGCTGAGTAATGCTATCGATCAAAGCTGGCCGCAGCCATGCACACTATTCCAACTCCTGACTCTCCACCACCACCAGGTGAGGCAATGAGATGGTTTTATACCCAAACTAAGACTGTGATGAAGTTGTACTAAGCTGTACCACTGCAACCAATAGGAAAATTCGATGCTTAGACACTGTTAGACCTACAGAGGCCAGCACTGAGGCAGTTTTAGGCAAAATATTGCAGAACTAAACAAATTTACAAAAAAAAAAAAAAAAGCCAAAATTTACACAGAAACATTAACAGAGCGCTAAATACTTAGACAGTTTATCAGCAACATAAAGTTAATATGGGTGTTAGTTACACTTTAAATTGTGGATTCGACGATGTCGACTTTAACAAGAGGGGTCCACTTTTTTCATTATGGAGTCTTATTTTCATTCTAAGAAAATCCACGTTAGCAAACCATTCATGAACCAAAGTGAAATTAATTTGAAGTTATTCAAAATAAATACTTATGTCGATGCGCCTAAAGATCGAAGAAGAAAGAAGTCTCACCTTTCAGTTCAATGAAGATGGAAATCTAGCACCTGCATTTTTCTCAGCAGCAATTCTTAGTATTTGCTGGGTGAGTGAGGATGTTCTCTCCCTGTCAGCCTGCTTATGGCGGGACAAGCCTCGGCAGCATCCGCCTGACAGCAGCAGATGGACAAGGCTATTTACACCAGGCAGGCCCAACATTAGTTCCTCTGGGTTGCATGTCCGAGCAGGGACTCTGTGTCAGAACCACCTCTAACGTGAATATTTTAACTGTCAGAGGCACGCCTGAGGTTCTTTGCACAACACACTATGCTTATCGGCCACAGTGAATGATACAGTGACTGGTGTGCACACACCTGCTCCAGCGACAGGAATAAATGAACAGATATAGCAGCAGCATGGAGAGCTCTCACCTTCAGTCCCGCCGCAGGAATCTACAGCCCACTCCGGACAACCATCTCTGAGAGCGGACAGAGAACCGGGCCTGGGTTCGGCTCTTTCCCACGGGTTTAGCTCGGGTTAATATCAACTCAGCTCTTTTTTATTTTATCGCAGAGGTTTATTACTGTATGAGGCACCGCCGCACGCCTAACTGCTGCTGTTTCAATGGCGAAAGTATACACTTCCGCTCTGGACTTTCAAAATAAAATGACCTTAGAGAAGCCATATGTCTTTGTATTTGAAACATGCTTGACACTTTAATGTAAAATACAATGGTTTTTACTTCCTGAAATATCTTCGCCTCTTTAATGTCTTGACTTTACGTCACAGCCCCTAACCAATCACTCCCCAAATATCGCTACTTCCGGCACGTAGTATTACTGACACATAACTGGAAATTTGGGATTTTATGATGGATTTCAGATGTTTTCGTGCAAGTTACGTTTTAAAGATCTCCGATGAGTTCTAGAATTCAATTGGTCCACCATCAGGACCAGAGCTGGATTCAGAGCATCATCACACTTCTGCTGTCTTCAGCTGCCTGTTTAAAACCGGTTTCTGACAACACAACTGCAAAAGATATGCATAACGAGGGATATTTTTTCAGGAATTTTCAGGTTACAACCTTAAATTTCAGTAGGATTTTGTTTACTACATCAACTCAAAGAAGAGGATGAAAGAGTGGCATGTATTTGGATTCATCTGTCTTTACTGATACTCTGAAATTTATAAATCCATAAGTTCTGTGAGGGCAAATTCTCTCAGTAATTTGTAATTTGAATGTTTTCAATATATTTATTTTTAGTAATTCATCTTGCAGATGTAATGACTTGACTTTGAGGAGTAATAAAGTATTATCAGCAAGCAAATGCAGCATCTTATCAAGGTCAAAAAGTAAAATCACAAGATAAAAATGTCTTTTTTTTGTGCATATTTTACAAACACTATTTACAAAGCAATATTTACAACACTATTTTTATATATCACTAACTGATCCTGATTTTAAAAAATCAAAAACAAATGACTTTTTAGTTTACATTCAAAGGCTTAAAGAAAATCTGCTGGTGTGATGACAGAATAATGCAGCTGATCATTTTAGCAGCACAGGGCAAAGGCAAAGAATATGACAAATTTGGTGCATCATAGAACCCAATGGACTGTAAATGTCTTTGACATAGGCAAGGCCAGAGGAGTCACTGTTAGAACCTACAAGGACAGGCACAAAGATAAATGTGGTTCAGTTTGCAAGACGGTGAACTGGAAGGCATTATAATTTTTGCTGTAATTGAAAAGCATCAAAGCAAAAAGTACTGTCTAACCCAGAACTCACCTTTGTGTCAGTCTTATACATAAAGTCCATAACTTTCTCTCCATTAACCAAGACATAAAGAGGTTGCGAAGGCACTCCAAACACCTGGATGCCCCCCAGAAGAAGACTGGCCAAGGCTCCATTGAGGTTGAGAGGGTTGCTGACTATCTGCGACTGAAGTAAAGCAGAAATAATTAAACACATCTGTTAGTCAGAGTCCAAATAAAATCCTGATCATATTCAGTATTTACAATGATTCCAGATCAAACACATCTTCACTCTCGTCTTAAACAGACTTCAAACGTCTCGAAAGGGTTTAGTTGAAGTGGTATGAATGCTTCTGCTAACCACTGCACCTACCTGTCCAGCAGTGAAGTTAACATAACAATAATTTTGTGTTTCAAAAGTTCTAAGGCTGTCTCCGTCATCCCAGAACAACTCCCCCTGTGCCCAGCCACCAGTGGACAGCGCCACCGTCAGGAAGAAATGGTTTTCACGTGAAGCTGCAGTGGTCAAAGCAGGTTCCTTCACAGAAAACAAAAAAAGATTATGCAGTATTTCAAAACAGTTATTTTTTTTTTTTCTTGAAATACAGCAACACGTTACGAAAGACACTATCAAGCTAATAAACATACTAGAATTAACCTTCAAACTGATTTGTGCAGTTTATCAAGCAAATCCTGCAAACTAAAACACGAGGAACAAATTTTCACTTTATCCGTTAAGCTGAGACAAAAACTGAAATAAAACCCAAGCTACTTTCTCTGTAATTCTGTAGAGCTGACTCCCACCTGCTGGGGGATGATGTGCCCCTCCCTCACATGAACATTGATTGTTTCCAGAGGGGCCGATAGCTGAATGTACTGACCGTTACTGTGGAACGGCTGACCCTTTGAGAAAGCAAAAGAGATGTAAGTGAAATAGAAAGGTCTTTTAAACTTTTACATATTTTGGCATTTCATATTTTGTATAACCAGAAACTTCAATGTATTTTACCAAGGTATTATGTAATAGACCAGCAGTAGTAGTGCATAATGGTGATGTGTAAAGAAAATCATGTATGACTTTTAACATTTCTTGCAATTAAAAAAGTGAGAACATTATTTTGTCTTTCAAGGCATTTCTCTACTTGCTTTGTCCTTTTAAAGGCTGATCTTTTTTGCCCAATATTATTTGCAAAATAACTCAAGATCAGTCTGAATGGATAAAGCGAGCCTGTAAAAATAATTTATTTTAATCTTTAGGCATTATGTGTTATCAATTAACACTGAACTTTACCTGGACCATTCCAACACATGACAACGATTTCATCTTTTATTATAGTCATGTATTTTGCAGAGGGCTTCCCACAACATATGGGGTTTCACTTTGCCCAAAAAGTTTAATTTTGGTCTCATTTTAGCAGAGCACCTATATTCTGTGATTTAAAATACCCAAGTGGACTCTATTTACTACGTTCGGTGACTTAGTAACCAAATTGGTCGGACTGACCTTCATGGAGGGTTTCGGAGTAAAGGGAGCTAAACACAAAAGAGCCTATCTGATTTTTTTGTGTAAAAGGATTTCCAAAAAAAAAAAAAAAAAAAACCATCAAAGTTTGTGGTTGTAGTTTTAAAGTGAAAATATAAACAGGTTCAAAAGGTGTAAACACTTTTATAAGTAACAAAGACTGCATTGCTACTTACATTGTGCAGGTGGTACCAAGTGCCAGCTGGTAGGTACGCGCTCAGCTCTACTGCCCCTTGATCTAAAACAGGACTGATGAGAAGTGAACTCCCCCACAGGAACTGTTGGTCTATGGTCCGACAATGAGGGTCGGTGGGAAACCTGAGAGTTACAAAAACACAGAGAAAAGAATGAAAAGGGGTTGAGATATTTTAGTTTCATGTTACATTAAAAGGACAGAAGAAGGAAGTACATACTCCATGAAGAGGGGCCTAGCTACAGTGTCAGCAGATGTGTGTGCGCAATGGAAGAGTGTATAGAGGAACGGGAGAAGGGAGTAGCGAAGGTTCAACGCACTCCGCATGGCTGCTTGGGCCTTCTGCCCAAATACAAACGGCTCCTGAGGCTGAGGGACAGGACAAGTGAAAACAGGGAAACTTCTCATGATATGAAACAAACGCTCACAAATCCCCATTCCACTATAAAAACAATCATGAACTTTGAGTCTCACAGCATTGGGCTTGTCATTGTGGTTCCTCATAAATGGATAAAAGGCGCCAAGCTGCATCCATCGCACACACAACTCCTCGTTGGTGTCGCCTTCAAAGCCGCATATGTCCGCTCCCACCAGGGGGACTCCGAACAGGCTGAACTGCAGCACGGCTACGTAAAATAGTACAAAAGGAAACCATTGTATTCTGGCGCAAGTTTGTATTTAGACCAAATTTCCACAAAAAGGCACTGGCATGACCTTTGACACTTGGCATTTACTCACCAGGGATGGAGAACCGAAGTTGCTCCCAGTCACTCCTCACATCTCCTGTCCACACTCCAGAAAACCGCCCAATGCCAGGGAACGAGGAGCGAGACAAAACAAAGGGTCTCTTCCCCTGAATGTTCATGAGAGCACTGAAGATGAAAACGGAGTAAACAGGATTAATGTGCAGCAAAACCAATACCTACATTTGCATGTTAAGAAGTTGCTTTATTGTAGTTTTTATCTCTTTATTCTTGAATTGGTGAATTTGTGTTATTTTATAATAACACCAATTCAAGTAATAATAACATGGTTGCATAGTCTGACCTGTGCGTTGCATAAGCTTCAGTCAATCCGTACAGATTGTGCAGGTTGTAATGACTGGACAGCTGCTGCTGTGCCGACATACATATGGTTCCTGAGTTCAATTGGCCTCCAACCACCCCTGTTTGAGTGATATTTGGAGAAGATTTATAGCTGCAATCTAATTGGGGAAAAAGAGTTGTTGTTTTTTTCATTTCCATCTATAAAGTATTGCTACCCTTTGAACTTTTTCAGATTTTTTTTTTATCCCAAACTTCAAAATATTTTATTGGAATTCTGTGGCACAAAGTAGAGAAGAATTGTTATGTGAAAAGATATACTACATTAATTTCAAATAATTTCACAAATAAAAATCTAAAAAAGCCTTTTTATTCATCCCTATTGTGCATTACTTTTTGTTAGTTCATTAAATAAAATCCAAAATATATACAGGTTCAAGCGGTGTGAATACGTTTTTGGGCTACTATAGTTGCAAGCTAGTGATAAGTACCTAATACACTCACTAGGTGTGTATGGTGGTTTCTCAAGCTCGCTGTCAGGGCAGCCCACCACTGATCCCTGGACAAAACTGGACGGTTCATTCATATCCTGGTAGGAAGCAACAGCACAATGTCAATTATTTTAGAGATTTAAGCCAAAATATGTCCTTTAGATGTAAACCAATGACCTGTTAAGTATGCTTCTTTGTTTTTGTGTACTCACAATCCACAGACCATCTACAGGAACTTTAGAGAAGAAGTCTCTAATGCAGTCCTCCCACCACTGCCTGGTCTCGGGTTTGGTGAAGTCAGGAAATGCTGTTGGGCCGGGCCAAACCTGTATTCACGGGACAAACACCTAGCTTATATGAAGGTAAATGAAGAGCTTAGTACTCAGGTGAGTCAATATAATGATCTAAAACTGGGCTCAAACCTTGCCTATCAGAATGTCTCCAGTTGCATTCTTAATAAACACGTCTCGTTTCACACCATTTTCAAAAGGAGGGTATGTTCCAGGGGGGCTGGTGCTGCTAATTCCCGGATCCTAGGGAAGAAACAAACCAAGATAAAACGCTGGAGTTTCACTGTAAAAGTGTTTTGCTGCCATCTACTGGATGAGTTTGTCAACGACTACTTTTACTTTCATTTTATTGACGTTGCTGTGAAAAAATTGTTGTAGATCCTGCTTCCTTTCTGAATTCTAATAAAAAAAAACTGAAATGTCAAATTTTAAAGATATCCTACCAGAATGAGGATGTACTTTATGCCTTTCTTATGAAACTCCTGGACCATCTCCGGAAGATCACCAAATCGCACAGGGTCAAAGGTGAACACCCTTCGCTTGTCTGCATAGTCCAGGTCATTCCACTGCACATCCTGGAGGTGAAAAACATTAAATAGTCTCAAAAATAAATGAAGCAACTGCATCAAAATATTTATACTTTCAATTTTTACAAAGTCCGACTGATTTTGGTATAACTGATCATGTTTGTATTATTATGAAAGTGATACAATTACTGAGCCTTTTGCAATATTTGCAGACTTAATTTTTAAAGTTCTTTAATATGTTTCTACAAAATAAAGCCAAAATTTTCCAGATCACTTCCCTCTGAATGCAGTTGACATTTATGACATAATTAAGAATCTAACATATTACTAAACTCAGACATGTGGACTTTTAAGAATCCAAATCTGTAAAAGGCTAAGTATATTTTTCCTACTTGCAATTACATGTGGTTCTGTTTCATTTACCATAGGAAAGTTTGCACTGTGCATGCGTTCTGCAACCATGCGGGTTGCATTAGTAGTTGTATAACCCCAGCGACAAAGATGAAAGCCCAGAGACCAATAAGGAGGCATCATGGGATAACCTGGAAAAAGAAACAAAACAATGTCCACTCAAAAGCTACAAGTCACATACATTTTTGCATGTCTCGTACTATTTGGATATGTGTTACTAGAGCTCAGTAAAACAGGAAAATACATACCAATGACCTGGAGGTATTGTCGTACCACACTTTGAGCATCTGGACCCAAGAAAATGTACAGATCCAGGATTCCACCAGTGGATACCCATGTGAGAGCTGGTGTTGGCTGCAGTATCACTTCTACAGAGACATTTCAAAGGAGTTGCATATACAATATATAAGACACAATATGTCCGCACAGTAGAGACTTTAAAAAAAACAAACACCACAAAAACATTACAGAGGTTTTTGATTCGCTTTCACTGAGTTTTATTACGCATCTCAGTTTACTTTTAAAAACCACTGTTTTAGGTTACTTTTTTTGTTTTCCATCTACATCCTGCATCCTCCACAGTCACACATTAGTGCATAGAAGTAAAACAAATATTCAGTTTTCAAAAGAAAATTTGAAAAGTGGGGTTTTCATTCGTGTTTATCTCCTTTGTTAAATGTAATCATTGTAAAGAAAATAAAACCCTATGTTGACACACAGTAGTAGCAGCATCATGTTGTGGTAATCTTTCATCAAGGACAGGGAAGCAGGTCAGAGATGAATTGAAGATAGATGCAGTATTTTTTTTTTTGCAATGATCTACAACAGCCCTAATATGTTATTATGGAGATAATAACGTAAAAAGATGCTAAAACGCTAAAGAGTATGAATACCTTTTGCAAAGCACTATAGAATAGTATGTTTATTAGCCAGTAAGAAAATGATGTGAAGAACTTTGCACCAGTCAAATGGAAAATAATCAGAAAACTTTTGGATGATGAGATGAGAAAATACATGAAAATGAATTATTTTGCACATGTTTCTGTAAAATAATTTATGTCAACAACAATGTGCAGAGGGAAAGAGAGGACTACCGATTGCATTGCTGTTGAGAAGAAAAACTCCATGTGCTAAGCCGTTGTCTTCCTGCACTATGTAGAATGGATGGGAGCCATAGAGGTTATCATCAGCCTGTAGTGAAAGACGGAAGTTTATATATACAGCAGGAATGCATATAATTCATTCTGCTGAATATCATTCTGCTGCTAATGTTTGGAAACCGAGTTGGTGCACTCAGGTTGGTGCACTCACTGCAACAGACTCACATGTGGTGCCATGTCTCTGTTCCAAAGAGTCCATGATGTCCAGTTGAGGTCCAGGACCAGAGAGGTGTAATGTTCTCCAAGGCCGGACACCAAGGAGGAGGCCAGAGAGGTGGACAGCTGCAGGTATTGGTCAGCAAACAGCAAGGGAGCCACTGTAGTGTTCATGCTAAACTCAGAAGGCAAAGACACAGATAATCTTTTATCAATTTCTTACTAATAATGCCAGCAGACAGGAAAGGCTGGGCAGGCATGACCTCCACAGGGATTAAAGACAGAGATACATACAGAACCCTTCCATTGGACTTGCGTCGCACTATGAAACCGAAGGGATCATGCTGGAATTCAGTTGTGTAGAGAACATCCTGGGTGTATGCTTCTGTCTGAGAACTACCAGCAGGGAGGGGGACTTCATACCGCTGAGAGGATGGATCCTTTAACTAGAGAGAAAACTTATGCCACTCAAACCCAAAAACATTCACATAAATAGAGGTGAAGGATTAAAAGTCCTGAAAAAAGTTATTTAAATAGAGCTTGCCTTGGAAGAGACATTTATACACTTAAACCTTTCCCTTTTTTCTTTGGTTATTTCATTTGAAATGTGCAAATAATTATCTGCAGAAGTCACCCAATTAAGTAAGTAAACTGAGTCAATTTGTGTTTAATTTAAACACTGGAAATAAAGGGGGTTCACCTTCCATTATCACAAATACTATAAATATTAAGTGGCTTAATTCAAAAGCACATCTCACTTTACTTCTTTTCAAAACCACATATCATTTTTATTCCACTTTGCAATAGTGCACCACATTGTGCTCCTCTAACACATAAAATCTCTGTGAAATATATTGAAGTTAATGCGTGTAATGTGAAAAATGTGGAAAAAGTTCAAGGGGCATGAATGCTTTTGGAGGGTACTGTAAAACAAACTCAGAAACAGGCTATAACAACAGTTAAATCTAATGCATTATATTCAATTACTGGCATAAACAACCACAAACTGCAAGAAAGCTCTACGCAAAGCACTGAGAAATAGTGTCGGGTGCAAAAACACTTTAACTGATAAGAATTGCACACATTTTGATTTTTAAATACTCACAACAACGTGAAAGCAGCTTGCAGTCTCCGCTATGACTTCCAGGCTCAGAGTGGAGATATCTTTGGGGAGATAGGAAGGGCTGGCCCTGGTCAGGGTGGCAGCCTGACCCTTCTCACTGGGGGTGAGGGGTCCCATGTCATAGCCTGGGTACAGGGCAGGGTAGAAGCACCAGGGTGGTCCCGCAGATCCAGGTAGAGGAGCATAGCAGCACCCTCTATCCTCACACTCCTCCTGGCTCAACAACCTGTCCCTGCCACAGTCAAACCGACTCTCTGGAGCTGTGCTGCATTCAGTTTCTCTGGAATTTTCGGTTCTTTGGGGAATATCTGGGTGGATGTCACTCTTTGAAATGCTCTTTGGTTCTCTGGGATACGAATAACCAGGCTTTTTACGTAGCATGACGTCATAATGATCAAAATGACCTGACCTAACGAGTCTGCCTTCATTGCTGAACAAAAGATCCCTGTATAAACACGCTAACAAACACAGCGAAAGGAGAACTGTGGTAGACAAAATGCCCATCCTTTTCAAAACACTCAAATAAATTCCTGTTTAGCTCACCGCTATGTCAAAGCTATTGCTGCCAATTAAAAACATACGACTCGATAAAACAAAGTCCCAAAGCACGGCGGCATATGTATAATTGAAATTAAACTTATCAACAAAAAGAAATGACAGGAGTAATAAAGCTGTACTGATGTTAAAGCCAACAGAAGCTATAGAGGTAGCAACAGAGAAGCTAAAAACACTAAGGCAAGCGTGTTAGGACAAACAAACTAAAACGCTAATGCTTCAGGGTAAAATCCAGTAAATGAAAACCCCTTATCGACAAACCAATTAATAAAAACGGTTTTTAAATGTGCAGTGTACTGAATATTATTTTTGTTGTTGCTAATTAGGACTTTTGGTCAACTGTTACTACATTCATAGACTTTAGTTCACTACTTTTAATGTAAATAAATCTGCCTCATAACCTATCCAAAACCAATGGATCGATTTTTACCTTAATGTTGAACAATATTTTTGCTACAAATTTATAGAAACTATATATATATATATATATATATATATATATATATATATATATATTTGTGTGGGTGTGTGTGTGTGTGTGTGTGTTTTTTTTTCCATTGA
>CAEFZX010026516.1:0-13481 GCA_903066825.1 Alfaro cultratus | reverse complement strand
TTATAGTCCAGAACCTTTGTTAACCCAATTTAGGTTGCAGTTAGTAAGCAATTGTGGAATTTAGAACGAATATGTTAGTAAACCTGCAGGAGCTCTGAGATATCCGTCTCTACTCCATCTTGCTCACCAGCGCCTCCCCGGAAGTTGTGGGTTTGAAGGATTCTGATTGGCTGAGAAAGGTTTTAACTTTGCGCTACGCTGCCCCCTATGGGCTTTGCACATTTAAGACAACAACTTGTGGCGTATTTGTGTCAGTTCATGTGGATGGAAACATTTTTGAAAATGATCCTGCGTAATGCGTACAATATATTTTTTTTAAAGATTTGGGAGAAATATTTGTTTTCATAAATACACAGCTGTACACTGTGTGTACAAGATCTTATGGTAATGTTATTTAATCTTATTTCTCCCATGGTCTTAAGAGACGGGATCATTTCAACCCCAAGCTTCTTACTCTGTGTGCAGTTCGACAGGGTCACATTGACACTTTGCTTTGTGTAGTTTAGGGAACTGATGGTCTGACGGGACAAAACCCCCATCCCCACACTGTCCGACCATCACTTTGCAAGAATATCACAATAATATAATATATAATATATATAATTTATAGTAAATTATATTATTTTGTCAGTTGTGGAAATAATCATTATTCTATAAAATAAAAAACATTGAATGTTATATGTAGCTTTGAACATCATGATAGCTTAAAACCACAGTATCTTTGCTCAAGGTTATACTGTCCCATATAATACACATACGGGACCAACACCATAACAAAAATACCAGTTGTGCAAAATATCCATGACTATATCTAAAAGGTTTTCCTTAAAAGTTTGAGTGAGTCAGTTGAGGCTGCTGGTAACTAGCTGATAATATACCTTTGCTAGCTACCTTTTTTATTTTTTATTTTTTTTTACTTCTGTTGCCAACCCATACAAGGCGATGTGAATTTTGTACAATAAAACTTTTAAGCTAGCATAGCACTATGGGAGTTAAGACTGTAGAGAGGCATACAGTCCACTGCCAAGAGCCACAAACAGACCCCAGAAATGTCACAGTTCTGTAATACAGCAGGATCTCCCAACCATCTCTATATTTATAGTCTCTTCTGCCTTTAATTTAATTAAAGTCAAACTATATTTATATATGCATACATACTGTGTGTATCTCTGTCTATATACATAAAATAATAAGATAAGATAAAATGTTATTGTCATTGTCACATGAACAACGAAATTTGAGAAATGCCATCAGTCGGCAATTTGGGGCACACACACACACACACACCAGTGTAAAGTCAATTATCAATACCATAAAAGTATATTATAGTCATGTTTTGTTGAAACAAAATTTCCCATGAATCCCCCATCTGGGGATCTCTGATGGATTTATTTTGGATCAGCATGACCCACGGATGCCTCAATATTCTTTTTTGTTCATAATTTTATCCTTCATACCAGGCTTCAACCACCATCCGACACTAACAGGCAGTCTGAATCACTGACAGGATGTCATCACTTTGCTTGGAGGAAACAACATTCTGACACATTCAGAGAAGAGTGAAGACATGCTGCTGGTCTCTGGAGAGACATTTTCCTGGCAATATGAAGATTCTGTCAAAATGCATGCACACAAACACGCAGACAAACAAGATGGCCAACAATTCTGGCCGAGCAGGCAGGGCTAAAATGCGCAAACACACAAATCGAGAAACAAGTGAGCGCGCGCACAGCTGAACAGCAGGTACGACTGAGCTTCCCTTTCGCACATCTCCGCCTTCCTCATGTCTCGTTCGTCCTGCTTTCACATTGACAGCGCCCAGCGGGAGAGCTATGTGGAGGACAGGAATGATGGGAGCTGTTAATGTGCGCTTCACTGAGTGTGGGAAGTGAATGGTTATAACCTCCTGATTATAGGGTATTAGAGATAGATATTTTAGAATGGTTTCACTTGAACATGAAGAATTGCAATATCAGATTGATTTGAAGCTACAGAAAAAGCAACATGTGTGTACTTTTTAACTTCCTTTTCACTTCTTAAGTAATCTAAACATAGGTGGAACAGTTAAGGGTAAAATTATTCATACACCTGGGACATTTACATTTAAGATTAATTCAATAACTTTGATATAACATGTTGGGCAAATTGAATAAATTTGAGCCTAATTATAACTATAAAAGAAAAAACTGATTTTTTAAAAATCTGCGGCAGGTAACTTTTATAAGACTATATATATACAGACACAATCACTTTCGTGTCTGTGCTGCTCAAAATGGCTGCCTTGCTGCAGTTGTGCTAATGGCGGAGAAGCAACTTACCGTTACATCTACGATCTCTGCCGTAATGTTCATAAATAGTTTTGGCAAAAATTATATTGTGAAGACTGATTTGTACCAGGAAGTAGAAATTTGAGGTGATTAGCTTGAAGCTAGTCTGGTAAAACTCTTGTTTGCCCATGACATGTGTAATGCGCTAGCTCGACAGTGAAGGAAGCTACATTATGATGCTAACAGGACACCGTGTGCGCTGTACACAACCATGCCACACTGCAAAAAGAGAAATTTGATAGAGTTTGGTAGCAGAAGTCACTTTAAAAAACAAAAGCAGAAAAAAACTGTCATGCATCCTATTCAAGACCACATATGACAGTGGAACAAGTTTAATTTAAAACATTTCAGCTGTTTAGACTGTCAAAAACATCTGATATGAGTCATGTATGGTCTGGTTTATGTGACTTTTGCATGCTTAGTTTGTATACGTGTTCTCCCTGAGTAAGGTTTTACAAATTCTACTGCACTCGTTCTTTTACACAGCGTGTTTGCATCTGCATGCATGTTTGGCAGGTATTACCGGTTTAGCATTTAACACCTGTGTGCCGGCGCCGCCTCGCAGCCTCTCGGCCGCTCTCTACCTCAGCGAGACGCCACTCTCTTCAACGGGACTGAAAATGGAGTTGACTCCAGCTGGGTCCCCATGAGAGTACACAGCACACACCTTCAAGGAGTATATTTCAACACTCCACATGAATAATAGCAGCACTTTGTATTGAGGGAAATGTTTTTTTTTCCTATTCCCCCCCACACACGCACACGCACTCTCCTTTCCTCTGCCTCTCTCGATTCCTGGGCAGCTCAAAGCAGAAGGGCATTTCTTTAAAGTAAAGACGTTGACCTTTACAAATAGAGGTGGACCACAGCTCAGGCTGCAGCTCACTATCTGCGTATCACCTTATGGAAAAGACGCATTTATGTCACAAATAGCACAGGAGGCGCGCTAAATGGGCTTGCATGCTTTTATTTTTCTCATCATCCCGCCGTTTTCCGGGAGTTTTTCTGAAGAGGAGTGGAAATTGGCTTAGAGAGTTTGATTACACAGGCTCAAACTTTTCACAACATAATCACAGAATGATGAAAAACACTCAAGTCACACTTGAAATTCATGAGAGGCCTTTCTGCGGCATATGCAACTCAACAGCTGCTTGATGCCAAAGTCTCTTCGGAACAACGAAGAGGCGCTGCTGATGTCCCAGAGGTGCAGCTCAAGAAGAAAATGCATACAGTGAGGCCATATCATATTGAAGAGCCTTGCAAAGGCGTTCATACCCTTTGAGCTTTTTTCTCATTTTGTTACATTAGAATCACAAACTTCAATGGGATTCAATCGCATACACTAACGACCAGAAGCAAAACAATAAGCCATGGCTTTTACACATAAAAATCTAAAAAATGTAGCATATATTTGTATTCAACCCCATTTACTCTGATACCATTAAATAAAATTGAAAGTATAATTTTCAAAGAGTATTGAGGCCACACTAAGAAAAAATAAAATTAGTTTTTATTTTCTTTTATGTTTGGTTGTTTTAACCAATCCCTAAAGTTTTCCCATGACGTATGTAATGTGACAGTTTGACACTATGAGGTTTACGGAAATCACCTGCACTGTAAATAATCGTTCTCCACTGCGAAGGGAGAATTGTCGAGACGGCTGTTGATTTAATATAAGGAAGCATGAACAGACTGAACATCTTTGTTGACGTCCTCCGATGCCATCGCTAAAACTACAGGCAAACCACAATTCTAAGAAATCAATGTCATCGTTCACAATTTTTCCTTCTGTTTGCTGATTGGCCAGACAGAAAATCTACCAGAGAGAATCCGAGGCAAGGGGAGAAAGTCCAGATTGTGCTGGAAGTGAGATGATTCTTCAGAGAGGCGTTACACAGGAAGGCAATGGCCAGGCTACTTCAATACTAGGAGGAAGAGAAAAGGAAGCTCCAGATTTCCTGCATAAATAATATTAGAGATAAAGCAACAATTTTTTCATGGTATATTTTGGCTTCCTTTCTCTCTTCCTCTACAAAAGCTCTGATCTTAGCTGTGTGCTCCATAGTGCTTTTCATTTTTTGTTTTTTTGTCATGGTAATGTGAAGTTTGAAAGCAGAAGGGCGAGAGTGCAGGTAAGAGAAAAGGAGATAAATTGAGAACATCAAAGAGACGCTCGCTTTTCCTTCCTTGACCATTTTCAATCCTTTCCCATCACACTCTTCACATGGGACAAACACATTTTCACCCACATTCATTTATTCCAGCATCAAAACATTTTTTTTTCTATTTTTCCTCATCTTTATTCCGAGCTTCCTTCCTCTCCATAATTTCAGCAGCAGGTCCTTGGATCTCTCACCAGGAGGAGGACGAGGAGCAGGGGATAGTGGGCACCTCTCCAGGGTGTCCTTTGGATCTGACTGAACCACCTGGGCTCACTGCACTTCACAGAAGACAGACAACACACACTCAGAGCAGTGCAGAAAGTGGGAGGAATGGGCCAGCTGGTGTGTGTGTGCCCGCAACTTACGAGACACGAAACGCTCTTTGTGTCGTTTCCCAATGGATCTCCTTTCAAAACACGTTCCGTTCTTTTAGTCCATTCAGCTACCTCTCTTTAAATTCATCTTTCTAATTCAGACTGACTTCTAAATGCTTGCGCACACAAAATGCATTATGAAATGGCACAAAAACAGACACATACACACACAAAGTGCAGTCCACTGCTGAGCTGCATAGTGGTTGGAGAGCAGAGAGATGTTTGGATGCAGTCCCATTGTTTATTGGGGGAAAAGCAGTGGAAGAATGATGCAGAGAGCCACTCATCAAAACACTCCACATGCTCGGCATCCCCCTCATCAGCTGGGCAGGAAGGCTTTGGATTTATCACCTTCATAGAAAAGTAAATGTATAAACAGGCCACAGAAAACAAAGAGGATGACCTGAGGCTCATGGGAAAAGGAGCACAGATTGTTAAAATGTGATTTACTCTAAGTAGACTTTGTCTCCCACTCTTAAGGGTTTTTTCACACCTCATAATCCAGTAGACTCTCTTACACTGGCAACCAAATTTGCAACATTTGCTACATTTTCAGTTGGTGCGGTTTGCTTTCACACTGCACTGCGTCAAACGAACCAAACCTGTCACCTGTGGTGGCACTGCAAAAAAGAACTGAAGGAACCGACGTGAAAACCTCTGAAGAAGACATGAGAGCAACTTCCTTTTCACAATATATATATATATATTTATATTTATATATATAAAAATGGAGGGGTATCAGATTTTAGCGGTTGCAGGATTTTTCTTATGTCGTTGGTAAAAGACGAGTCATTGCTCCTGCTAGCGCTAGACTCTCGTGTCTGTTTTGGTTGTATTTACCCAGAACTTTTGGAGCGGTCTCCGGCTCACTTGCACCCGCATAAAAACTGCACCAGAGTTCACTACAACTAAACCAAGACCTAGAATTTGCTTTTTTGGTCCGATTACACATTCACACCTCCCCAAACAAATCAGACTTTATAGGCAAACAGACTAGAGTTTGATTAAAGCAGAATGAAAAGGTCTGATGTGACTGCATCTTTTGTGTTACTTTATCTTGTAAAGTTACAGTTTGCAGTTATTAGCATTAGTAAAACAGTTTGCTGAATTAGATGACACTGTTCAAATGCTCTGCATTCCATTCTTTTTAATGAAGAGCTCTTCATTTTGCATGGATATATAGTGTTACTATAGGCACTGTTGTGTGTATGTATAAACAGTATAATTCATAAAGCATTGAAAAGATAAGTGTGTCTTTGACATCTGCTTCCACTTCAAGATTGTGACAATAGACAACTCCCCAAGATGACAATCTGCTCAGAGCATATCAACTTTTTAACATGCTTACTCTCTTCATTGTACGCTGCTTTTCATTTTTGAAACAACACAATGTGCACATACATTCTCTGGTATGTCATTTACTTAATATTGAATAAATATTAATGGTGCTCATTGTTACTTGAAGTTTGCTTGCTTGTGGTGCTGTGAAAAGCAACTGCTTGCGCTTTTTAAAATACAATTTTTTAACAAATGTCCAACAATATGTCATGATTTTTTTTGCTTTCACCACCACAAAAACGTTTCAGGCTCAAGATTTATTTTTAACTTTAGGTGCTACTCCAGGATGCCTCCATGTTGGAGGGTTTTCAGGCATGCCTCCATGTGAAGAAGATCCTAAAGCAGACTCAGAACTCAATGGAGGCGCTATCTGATTGAAAGGCGAGCAATGCGCATCTAGAAAAAGTGCTTACCTGCATATTTGTAGTTCCAACAAATAGAAAAATATTCCTAACTTAACAAAGCTGTATGTAAGATGAAAGAAGTTTGTGTCAGGGCAGGTGGAGAATGGAAGAAGGAAACGAAGGCTGCTTTAGGGCGTCGCGTCCGACATTTCACAAACAATGAGCAATGTCACCTGATGCACATCAAACTTTATTCAGCTGAACTCTACTTGTCACAGCTTCCACAACAATAAAGGTAACATTAATGCCATCAGCTTTTCAGCAGCATCCACTCTCGGGCACTTTGTTTTTGCCGAGAACAATCTCGGCAAAAACCGACATACAAGATCCATCAAAGATGGCATACAGTAACAAAACTGACCAGAATCATCTCCTTTCTATCACTTCGTGGGTGTTTCACAAGCTCATCCATCACACCTCTTGTGGGTAGTGTGAGGCCTGGCTCCTACCAGCGGTGTCAGCCTAATATGATGGATTTTGATGAAATGCCTCCCACAAGGCTTTAGGAACTGGAGCTGTCAAGGGCCACACTACGGATGTCCATCTAAATAATCTACTACCTCCTTTATTTAATTAGTTTACGTTTTGTTTGCAGAACTTAAATTTATATGTATGCTTAAATTTATGCTTTGCAACAAACACGATTCAATGACTTGTCACCCATGATGCCATTGACATTTCTGTGATTTATTGAAGACCGAAAACAGGACAGGGGCTTGGCTGGTGTTTGGGATGGTCGGTTCACCCAGGGGC
Source organism: Alfaro cultratus (assembly GCA_903066825.1). NCBI lineage: Eukaryota > Metazoa > Chordata > Actinopteri > Cyprinodontiformes > Poeciliidae > Alfaro > Alfaro cultratus. The sequence continues at coordinate 6,123 of CAEFZX010026516.1, read as the reverse complement.
AGGTCTGGGCGTTAACAGAAGAATCCTGGGTCTGACAGGGTATCAATACAAAGCAATTTATGGAACTCCATGAAGAATCGACCTTCTTGATAACAGGCAATTTCTCTGCTCTGCTGGTTACCATTGCCTGCCGTAGACCAAATAAGAGCAGAGAGAGGTATGCAGAGGGAAAGATTGGAAAAAAGAAGTTAGGGCATGTGATTAGAGTCTTATTGCTAGACCTAAAGTGAAACCTTTAAGACTTCTGTGTTTGCATAGAAAGTGAAACCTTCCTCAGCACAAACAGCATATGCAGGCATACAGTATAAATGTAACATATTAAATGTAACTTCTGGTGAACATAAAATAACTGCTAAGCTGTGTCTGAAGATCCCTGTGTTTAGAGAACTGAACAAAAAACAGAATGGTGGAAATTTGCTGGGATTATAAAACACTTTGGCCAGTTAAGAAAAGAAAGTTAATTTTGGATGGAAGGATTTATTCTTTGTACTTTTACCATCTGCAGGTCTGGGGGAGTTAAAATAGCATTTTGGGTTCTGTGTGGCTGCAAACATTTCTGGTATAAGTCTGGTATGAACGCAGGTGTTTTTAAAACCGTCAAGCTGTTGTAAAAAAAAAAAGCATTCCTGTGTGAACGGGGCGTCAGGATCAAGTACTGCCTCGTCTCATGAGATGGATATAGCCAAGTTTGTTATAGTTCCCTAAAACTAACTGAATAATGACAACTGAAATTGAGAAAACGTTTTCATTAGCTGAAATAAAGAACAGTACTTAATGAAAAAAAAATAAAAAATTAACTTACTGGAACCATAGCATTTATAAAACCAACTAAAACATATAATTAGAGATCTAATATCCTTTGTTTGTGTGTTTATAAATGTATTCATTAGCCTTTCGAACTGAAGTTGATTTTATTTTTTACACAAGAAGTTTAAGTCAGCAGTTACGGCACTCCATAATCCTCCTGGTTCGCAAAATGGACACAGCAAAAGTTGGTAGAAAATCCCAAAGCCAGTTGGTTGTTTAACAATAATTAAATACATTTGTGGGGATAAGGGATTTTGTATAGGTTGTGTGTTACTTTTAGTCATATTGTGTCCAGTTTTTTCCCCACTTAGTGGTTAATCAGTTCCCCTGTATTGCACCCAGCTGTGTCTTGTTCTCTGATTATGTCCGCCTGTATGTTTGTGTCCTGTGGTTGCTGGTTCTTTGCCAGTTACTGTCGGTTATTCGTGTGAGGCCTTTTCTCACACGAACTGAGTTTTTTCCTGTGCTACTCGTTCACGACTCTTTGTCTGATTGTGATCACAGTTGTGAGATTAAAGAAGTGTATTCATCTTTGCCGTCGATCTCAGTCGCTCCATTCCTTCTCAACAGCAACAAAATCATCATATTTTTTGAAAAATGGTGTATATATTATGTCAACTATTCATTATTCGATTCATGTATTCATAATCACAATATAATACTTTGGTTCATTTTTAGGTGGAGAATTCAAAAAGGTCAAAGTATGAAAAAAGTTCAAATAGAACTAAACATAAACATTTAACTAATAAAATCTAGCAAACAAAAAGTCACAATGAAAAAACCCCCAAACTAAACTATAATAAAAAAATCCAAAACATTCATAACCCTGGAAGTAGCGTTACACTTCTAGTACTCACAGAACACAAGTATCAATAAAGATCTTATCCTATAGATATAACTTTTTATTAATGTCAAAAGAAAATAGAAATCACTGTTATTTGTTAACCTTTTTCTATCAATTTCCACATAAAACTGACCACATTTCCTGTAGAAACGTATCCCACTGAAGCCTGGCTTTTATTGCTGAAGTGATAACTTGTGAGTGGGTATTAAAAGGTTACTGCTCTTCCTTCCACAATAAGGCGATGCTCAGGATTTGATTATCTATTCTGAGTTAGTCTGAGAAAAATCGGGGGCCCAGATGTGCGCATCGGCTGTGTGTTTGTGTGTGCGTGGAAAAATGCTAAACAAAAGCCTCACCGCAAGAGTTGCTACCTGTGTCTCCATAGTAACAGAGTCGTGGCACGCTCACCTGGCTGCTCCTGCTCTATTTCATACATTCATGGTTCATCGGCAGAAACAGAGATAAGAAAGTTCAGGGAAGTAAAACAGGCAGGAGAGGAAGAGTCGGATCAAAGAGGAGGAAGAAATGGCTCAGTCAGTCTCTCTGTCTGCCAAGGATCTGCTCTTGCTTGTCAATGAACATACCTTCAAAACTATAAGAATGGTGAAAATATGACCTTCTTTAGAGACAAGTTGACCAAAACATAAACTTGCCTAGTAAAGTGCTACGTTTTAAACAGTTTAAAAAAAGAGAAAAGTTTTTTCAGTTTCGGATTAAACAGAAATGTGTGACTCTTGGAAATATTCATCTCACTGTCTTCCCTCATTCGGCTTCCCTGCCAGCTCACCTGTCAACACTCAAGCTATATCTCATCTAGGCTGTGAATCACTTCACCTGCTGCAAAACAGGCTGTGTGGGCCGGACCACAGGCAGAGCATGAAGACAAAACAAGAAGATATCAGACAAACAGGAAGGACAGGCAGAAACTTTTCAGTACATCAATGTCCTGGTGCACCAAAACACACATCTTCAGTCTCGCTGAATTGATTGGTTTACAAGTTCTCTTTCCCAAGCATATACTCCCCAATTATTTCCAATTCTACAGATATGACACAACTATTAGCACTTCATTTTTAAAATGGATATATAAATCATGTTCCTAAAAAGTATGAAGAGAACCTGCATAAGATTCAAACATCCAACAGCTATCGACTATATGTTGGTCAAATAGAAAATGTCTTCCTGCGTAAAGCTATTGTCACATAGTTTTTTGGCCTATCAATGTTAACAAACCAAAAACATTATGCATTTTTTTTACAGAACATTTAACCTTGCCACATTTTTGAAGCATGCAAGTTGCTTTTTTTTAGCTTTTCAAGGCAGCCTCGCGTACTTATGTCTAAACACCAATTCTTTTGAGCCTCTTCGTAACATCTCCATGGCCGGTTGTTTCTTATAATGTTTAACTGTTTAAATCTGGTGTTAAATGTTAAACTGCCACAGAACAATATCGTGCAGAAGTGTCTCGACGTGCAGCTGTCTCTTGACTTCAACTGTTTTGGAGCAATGCGGCTGAGAGGATGATAATCTCCTTCTTCTGCTCTTTGTGCCGTCTCTTACTTTGACTTCCTCTCTGCTGAGATCTCTAGCAGCCAGTGTTTGCACTCTAATCCAGTCTTGACGTATGGCTCATTAATTGAGTAAGGTACAGATATTGGATTAAAAGCAGATTACAGACGATTAATGCTGCATAATGAGGGGTAATCTTCTGCTCCTCTGTTACACCCCGTGTTTTAATGTGTTTTACTCTCCCCCCTCCTCGCTGGTGGAGTCGTCTGCCTCAAGGTGCAAGCCGCTGAAATATTCATGAGATGTCGGTTTGCTAAAATAAACAGGATCTGTTAGAGTGTGTGAATGAAAAAGGTTTGTCTCCAAAATTTTGCAGATGTGAATTATTAGCACATATCGACTGATATAGCACACACACACACACACACACATGCACACACACGCTAAAAAATATTCAGACTGTTCCAGCTGGTGCTAATTGGACAGACAGAGACCATACAAATACCACATGGATGTCAGCATGAAACACACACACACGCCGACACCAACACACACTAACACACATTCTGCCCTTGAACGGTATGAAGAAAGTGGGAAGGTCAGGCAATCACCAGAGCGTCCTCTGAGGCTTCCCTGCATTTGGGACGCCACCTTTGGGAGTCCCCAAGCCTTCTCCACGTCTCATTCCCTCCACCCCTCTTTACTGTCATTTCCCCACCCCTTGCTCAATTATATTCTCCTCCACCCCGTTTTTTTCTTCACCCTCATTCTCATGAAATGGTAAAATGAAAAACAGAAAATGGGACCACTAAAATCTCAATTAAAACAAAATAAAATCAGCTAAAACTTCTAAAAACTGGACACTTCTTGCTTATTTCCAAGTGGTGGGAATTTCAAGCAAACAATTATTTAAAGTAGTTTATTTTCCCAAAAAATAAAAAATTATAATATTTATGTGCCAATTAAAGCACTTGTTTTAAAAAACTTTTTATTTAGAAATGTTTTTTAACATGTTTTTGTTAAAAATATTTTGAGACAGTATAAGACAAGTAATCTGTGAATAAAACCGAACTCCTTTGCTTTCTCCCAATGCTCCCAGTACAAACTGCATAAAAAGCCAATCAGAGCCAGGAGGAGGGTTTCAGTTAGGCCTGTCGCAATAAACAATAAATCAATTAATCGCATGATAAATGAAAATTATCAACCTTATTTTAATCTATTTATAATCTGTATTCTTTTGGTTGAATGTAGTTTTTATTTCCACTTTGGTTGACCTGCAATGTCAAAATCTAAACTGTGTTGTGTTTAGTTTTTATTTTTTAAGTGCATTTTTTGTTAACGAAGACTGAAAGTCTGTTTTATTGTTGCCTTTGGTTGTTTTGTTCATCAGTTCCAGTGTTGTGTTTTTTTTATTTTTATAAATTGTATTTACTTTTGGCAGGATGTGCTTGCATTATGTCATTACCATTACATCAGTTTAAAATTGTCTTCAAAAATATTATTGTTTATCGTAATAGTTTTTGAGACAATCGCTCAGCAAAATATGTTATTTTGGCCTAGTCTTAGTGCTGTCAATCACTCTCATGCTCATCAGTCAGAAAACCAGTTGAATTCACCTGTTAGTGTGTGCAGTAGCTGGGCTCACCAAAATTAGGCTTCGGAACTGATAACCTATTAATTGAATCAATTCAAATTTTGTAACAAAATACTTTTTTTTTTTAAAGAAAGAAATGTTTTGGGTTTTCTCTAAGAAAAGTTACATATACTAGAACTAGAAAAAACCCCAAAAAACAAGCATGTTAAACATTTATATGGCTTTCTTTTTGACATCGCCTCCCATATGTTCCTTTTTTTGTTTCACCTATTTTTTTTTCCAATTGGCCAAGTCCCAATATCATAACTCCCTCAGATTCACCAGCTCCCTGTGGATTTGAATCATTTCCATTCTCCCTCATAGTCAGTACAACAAAGGTCTGAAGAACAATCCTTTCAATCCGTTCTTATACAAACACCAATCTGTCAGATTTCATCTTTCTAAAGTCCATCCCAGATGTGTCCCATCCCAAGAGAGAATCCCCAGTCCTCCTAGAACTATGAAATAGCCCCTCCAGCCTCCTCTTGGTGTGGGGGAAGGCGTTCTGATGAATATGATGGGGGCAAAGCAATTAAAATATTCTCTGCTGCTCTTTTCTTCCTACATCTAGAGAGTAAAATGAGAGGCATGTATTGTATAAGGAATCTGAAAAAAGTCCATCCTCTTTTAGTCAGAGAAATCTATTTTGAAGGCTGAAAACATGGGGGGCTTGGAGGGGCACCGTTGGCTTTTATGGGAACCCACACAAGCAGAATCAAGGCCATTTAGGGTTAAGGTAGAGAAGATGCTTGTACATTGGCGGACAAATGAAAAAACGTAGCCTGTCATGTGTTTCAGTGGATTTTACCAGAGGAAAATCACGTATGTGGTACCAGCTCCCTCTTATGTCAGCAATGAGTGAAGGCAAGAAAAGTTATAGAAGTCATCTTAATGTCTTGGACTGTTTATCTCAAGCCTTTCAACTTGTATGTGGGTCACTACTCACCAACTTTCAAAGCTAGCAACACGGGATGTAAATCTAACAAATCATACAGCATACAGAAATCACACTTAAAGCAAAGTCCTGGTGTTGGTGGGTGATGCAAAAACAGACAGGTCCCTGAGATTTTTCTTTTCTTTATATTATTCTTCAAACAGCATACACACAGCCTGACGGCATTGCAAACAACAGGAGGGAGCACACCCCGACTGATTCAAGCCACCTGGCTTTTAAAGCATGGCCAGCCCTAATTAAGGGGCGGAGACAATTACATTTCCAGGTAGAAGAAAAAGAACATTTGTGCTAAACAATAATTTACAAAATTACAACTAACAATTTCATAACAAAACAAGCTGGTACCAAACAAAAATAAAAAAAACATCTCCCCTC